>PVLA01005365.1:0-148967 GCA_004027455.1 Hydrochoerus hydrochaeris
AAATCACTAGTTGATACAGTACATATTGTCTTCCTGATGTAGTTGTTCATGTTACAAAATCAAAGCATACAAAGTGGACATTCAAATAGTGAGGCTGCAAACAGCTCCATTCTCTGATCTAACAAAAACTTAACAACATAATTATCAATCCTATACCCTTAAATACACATGCAGTTATATCCTTTAGAGCACTTGCTTTGCCTCCTTTTGCTTTTTAAGTCCATTAACTGTTTAGTTACATCATGTTTCAGGTTGCTCAGTACCTTACTGATCTGTTTTGTTGTTGTTATTTACTTTTTTTAATTTTTTCTTATTTATTATTATTTTTTATTTTATCTATTTATTTTATTTTGAAGGCAGTAAAATACAGCAGACCAAGACAAGACATAGCCAACTGTGGCAGTGCAGTCAAACTGGCACAGGACCTCACAGCAGGCCACCAGGACAACAGCAATAGGCACAATAGTACATCTGGTTTTCTTTACAATAGTTGTTCTTTCATCAGGCAGAGCAATATCGAAGGAAATACCGAAATTACAAGAACAGAATATTGACTAGAGCAATACCATTGATCAAAACAGAGCAAAACAGAGATAAAAATATTTGCCCTCAAAGAGATGGCAGAAGAAAATCCCCCTTATTTGCTTTATCACATATAGTCAAACTTGCAAGACATGCTCATATCTCCGGCTCTTGCTTGCTAGCGTGGGGGGGTGGGGGTTTGATTCTTAGTCCACGCACTATTAGACTCATAGACACCCACCAGAGGGGTGATCTGGCTGCCTGTTTTCCCAGTGCCCCAAGGTCCAACATGACGCATTGTGGGTCTCAGGAAACCACTAGGTGACTATTTTAAGGTCAATTTTAGTTCTATATATAAATAAAATCAGAAATTCAATTTTATGTGTCCACATAAATGGACACATATTTTGTATGTAACTTTCATGATATGTTTTCCAAAAGTTATATACAAAATATGTGTTCATTTATGTACAGAAGAGATTGATTATTGATTAGTTAATACTAATGGTCAATTTGTAACACCCAGCTGAACCAAATCAGTATGATGCTGGGTGTGGAAGGCCCACCTGAGAACTGTCACCAGCAGTAAAAAAGGAAAACTGGAAGGTAAGGTGGTGTGCTGCTGATTCTGCTGGAGAAGCTTGTGCTGGCTTTCCAGATATGAATTGGCTGTTATCATCAAAGGAGCTCACATCCACACTGTTGCTGAAGATGGCTGCAGTTCTCTTCAGCTCTGGTCCTTACTTTGAGTGTCACTTTTTGGCTCCAGGACAGATCTCTCAGCCTACTGGCACAGATCCTTCAGCCCACTAGCCCAGACTTTCAAGCTTCCACCACTGACTTTGGGCCTTCCCAGTACAGATCCTTGATACAGATTTGCATGAGACATTGTCCTGGATGTTATGCCTCCAGCTGGACTCTTGGAGGAGCCTGAACTGGGAGCAACAGTGACTTCAGTTGGTTGCTCTCTCTCCAGAGCAGATTCGTGGGATTTGCTTGGACTGGGCTGCGCCCCTGGCCGGGACCCAACGAGCCATCCCAAATCGATTCTCTGTGCCCAGCATGCACTAACCAAGTCAAGGCACCTGAAGTTTGGCTGGCCCAGTGGGAAGGGGCAGGCATACACAGCCGCTGCTTCCACCTCAGTGACAAGAGCAGGCAGGAGAGGATGGAGGTCCCTTGCCACCATGCTTCAGAGGAAATGTGGCCAACAGGGAAGGGGGCTGGGACCTGCACTGTAACCTGTGTGGAGGAAGTCAGGGCCATGACAGGAGAGAGAGGCAGGTGGAAGTGCCAGCCCAGAACCCTGAGAGCACTGAACCAGGAGAGAGAAAAACAAGGGAGACTGAGGGCAGCAAACATGCAACATCAGACATGTCTTCAATGGACATTAAGAGATATCTTCAGGACCTTGTAGATAAGCTCAAAACTGAAATATTAAATCAGGTAAAGCAAGACATGAGTAGAGTAATAAAATAAATGCTCTCAGGAAGCATATCTCAGGAAGATACAGATGGAAGAAGGGTGGAACACAAAAAAAGGAGAGAAACATTCAATAAAGAATATAAAGAAAATATAGAATACATGAAGCAGATTCAAAGAGACTACCAGGAAATTAAAAACTCCATTGAAATCTGGCAAAACTCCTTAAAAGAAACTAAAGATAGACTATCAAAACTTGAAGACAAGTTTGCAATGTGTGAAAGGAATGATCTCTTAAAATGACAAGGAAACAGGCTGTAACAATACAAAAGCTAGAAAATGACAAGAGAATCTACAATTTAAGAATAAGAAACATGAACAAAGAAGCAGGAATACATACAGGTGAATTACAAAGGCTATTCATGGAAATAATTAAGAAAAATTTCCCAAGCATAGCAAAAGAAAATGACATTCAGTTATGTGAGGCATACAGAACTCCAGCCACCTACAACCAAAACAGAGCTACACCCAGACATATAATAATCAAGATACCAGAAATTCAATGTAAAAACAGAATATTAAAAGCCATCAGACAAAAGAAACAGATTACCTATAAAGGTAAGCCCATCAGAATCATGGCTGACTTCTCAACACAGACCATCAGATCAAGAAGACCTAGGGGCCAAATATTCCAAGCCCTGAAAGAAAATAACCTCCAGCCCAGATTAATGTACCCTGCAAAACTGTCACTAGAAATTAATCGAGAAACAAGATGCTTCCATGACAAAGAAGAACTGGGCAAGTTTGTGACCACCAATCCAACCCTACAGAGAATACTGAAGGACATTCTAGAAAGAGGGAAAAAAAATACTAAGATTTTAGGAACAGTGGCAGAAAGGCCTCAATGAGTGGGGCAGGCAGTAGAATGAAGGAGAAAACTAGACAAACAAAGACAGAAAAATGGCAGAGCAGAAATGAGGCAGAGAATGATAACTAGAATCTCTAACATAGATGGCCTTGATACACTATATTGTTAATAGTGAACCAGGATTTAAAACCCACATTACTCACACTACTCTGCTTAGATGTATTATATTCTGTTTCAGTCATTCTACCTGTACTAGATTTGAGGGCACAGACAGTAATCCCAAAAATAACAGGATATGGTACAGTAATCATCTTTAATTTCCTATTAACTTAATCTAAAGTTCTGTAAAACCTACACTGTTTTACCATGATTGATCATAATTGAATCTGGTTTGTTGGATCGCTGTTTTGTATTGATAGATTTTATTCAAAGCTGTTATGATTGATAGTATCAAGTCTGAGAGTATAGGCAACTGCACTTAAGATGACAAGATTCACTAGAATATTAACTAATGTTTGATTATTACCTGCCTTTGAAGTTTTATACTGTCTATAATGTTTTATTTTTACTAATATTGTTATTTACTGCTATACTCAATTATACTGCTATATTCAATTATGCCTGATGATACAGACATTCTATTGAACATAATAAGAAACAACACAGTAGTCATTGTAGATCACCTTGTATTGTGGTTTTATATGACTTTTTGGTTTCATGTTTTTATAAAAATTTGTTTTGTCTTGCTACATTTTGTTTTTCCCTCTAATACAGAAAGGATAGAAATACATATAGAGATTCATGCATGCATAGCTGTTTACACTCTTACTGTTTGACTATCTACTTTGTATGCTTTAATTTTGTAACTTGAACAGCTATTTCTCAGAGGACAATATGTAATTTATTAACTAGTGATTTCTTATTGTTTATCTTTTTTTAATTCTGTATTATCTCTACCCTTTACATGCTTTTGTTTCTCTTTAAATAAAAAAACTACATAATTTACAGTATCCTACTATAATTCTCCAAGATCCAGCTCCTTCTACACAAACCAAATACATGGGCTGAACCATCTTTCTTGCATTATTTATTATTTTTTTGCTTGCATTGAATTCTGTCTTCCATTAATATTATATTGCTCTAAGTTTACTATTTTTGAGATAGCACTGATGGTTTTCATTGACCATTATATACCATAATAGGCTTTTCTGAATGAGTCATTATGGGGAATGTGTTTACTCTCACTGTAATCTGAAAAAAAAGAAATAATCAAAGATTGATTTGAGACCCATTAGGCACAGTATGAGACGAGGCAAAACTGTGTTGACCATCTCTATATCACATTGCTCTGATAGTGGAATTATAGAAGCACTTTTGCCAGTACCCACTAATAAGGGAAAAAAGTTGTCTGTCTTGTTTCTCTAATTTATTGTCAATATGACTGTGAATCAGATAGCTGCATGGGGCTTGGGGGAAGACAAAAAGAAAGATACATAGACAAATTTGAGGCCATGTTGTAAGAACTTCTGGCAAGGACCGTGAGTCTCTGTCATTCAAAGAGCTCTAAACCAATGATCTGGTTCAAGTCTAGTAACTCACTGAGATGCCTTGTGATAATCAAGACCTCTCATCACCAATCTAGAATGTATCTCCTACAAACCAACACATGAGCAGACTGCCTGTCTGTATCAGTTCTAGAGAACATGATCAATTGATCAATGTCAAAGTCCTCTATATGTATTTTCATTTCTGCCTCAGCTCTGACATTCATTCTAGTAACCTTGTCCCTTAAATCCTTGTTTCTCCACACTACAACCCCACCCTCATCCCAGAGCTCACCATAATATTGAAACTCAGAAAGCAGCAGTTTGCAGCCATCTTAGACCTGTAGCAAATAACCACTGTAAAATCCTTCACAGGTGTTTGTGCTCCTGCCCCAGTGCAGTTCTCCCAGCTTTGGGGAAGGGAACGTCCTTGTAACCTCCTAGCACATACTTGGAAGTGAGTAAGCCAGTCTTACACAATAAGCATACCGTAAATCTGACCTCCGTAAGCCTTTAAATGGCTTTCTCTACAGTATACTGAAGAAAGTCTGGCATAATAATGCCACAGACCACTTGGGATCTATAATTCTAACCAAACAGGCATATTATTAGAGCCACTTCAACATGATTCAGGTGTCACACTGACCAGAGAATTCCCACTTAGTACTGGACATCTCATGAACAGTGCCTTGTCCCTTATTCGGTTTCCTCCAACCTACTCCAAACCTTTGGATCCATTCGATTTGTGTTTCTTTTGATAAAAAGTAACAAAATCTTGTAATTTTTTTTTTGGTACATATTGAAATTCCTCACAGGTCACGCATGTCTGGGGACTTGTTGGGATTTAAGTCTATACATCCAAAGTAAATAGAGAATTGAGATAAATATTATAATATGAGGAGAATCCCTAAAAACTTCCCTAAAAAGACACTATCTTAGAGGATCCTTCTGTATTTATTTTTATTTTTATTGGTACCGGGGATCAAACTCACAACTTTGCACTTGCCAGGCAGATGCTTAAGCCACTGAGCTAAATCCCCAGCCCCAGGATCTTTCTGTAGATTCTTCAATTAAGGCTAAGCTCTATGAGCTTCCTTTATTGAAAAAGGTACATCAGAGGAGTTAAGGGCTCAAGGTCCCAGTTTCATCTGAATCTACCCAAATATATTCCCATCCCAATTTTCATAATTTAGTTTTTGCCAATAATTCCTTCATTCTAAGAGACTCTGCCAGGTTAGGAATACAAAATGTGTTGCAAATCACCTAAAGGGCAAAACTGTGGCTTGATTTTCAGAAATATCACATGTGAGGTTCTGTGAAAAAGTATTTTATTTCTGACAGTTGTAGATTCCTGAACTCTTACTTATACCATAAATTTGCAATTAAATGCCCAAAGGTCATCATGTTCTTCTTTGCCTAAGTTCCCGAGTGCATTTAAAGAAATCACTCAGCTCCCTTATACTACTTATCTCCATTAATGTGGTGTGTAGCAGCAAATATTTAGTCACCAAAAACCTTGTCCTGAGTTACAATTATCTACAGTTTAAGTGACAGATTTGCTACTGAATGCCATAAATGATCCTTTATAATCTAAAACTAATACTCTTTCTCTTGCAACATGGCTATTAGTAATTTTAATATATCCAAATTCATAATCCAATACCAGAAAACACAATTCAGTTCACAAAACCTAAAGCTACATTCCACTAGTCTCACTTCTGGTGCCAGGATGTCTAGTATTGAGTTCAGAACGGTGCGAAATACAGGGTTTATTCTAGAGTGTTCTTCATGAAGTCATGATAACTGGCAAAGAAATCTTGTCTAGATCCTTGTTATTACTCTTGCTTTTTTTGTTTCAGCAGTCAAGGAAAATGAGATGATACAAGGAAAGATCATGAGACTGGAGTCAAGCAGAAATAGGACCAATGCCTACTTCAGATATTTAAAAGTTTATGTGGTTTTGTAAAATGATTCAAATTCTCTGAACACCAATTCCCTCATTTTTAAATTTGAAATAATAATACACATCAGGGTAGATGTAAAGTTGAATAAGATAAAATACACACCTGAAAATTACCATATGTCATTGGCTACCAAATGCACACCATGTCACATTTTAACAACTTTACAACAGGAATAAATATCATAATCAATGGCTTTTTTGTTTCTTTGTGAACATTGCTGTTGTCTCTCACTGACACATGAGAGAGTGAAAACCCAGAGTAAAACCAATAATATACAGATAGAGATATCTTATTATCAGATCAAGTATGATTCTGCATGGATAGATTCTCTAGTGAACACATGGAATGGTTTCTACATTACACCTTTGCCTTTCATTGGACTAACTTCACCCCACTTCTCATACTACTCAGATTTAAAAAAGGAGGAAAAAAATAAGACTTTGAAACACTAACAAACTAAATTTTGGATTTTGCTTTTATGTAATATTCTGAGCTTCTACTGAGTATATACATTCACACCCAAAAGAATTATTACTGATGATAAATGAAATATGCATGGGAGGTCCTATGGGAGAAAACATATTGTGGGTATTCAATAAATTCACCTTCTTTGTTCCTTCTCTTGCTGCCACCTTCTATTATTCTACTCATTATTTGGATACAAGGATGGACAGGTTTTTCACTTTTTGCCAACACAAACTATGGCCACAAGCCAAATAAGCCCACAACCTCTTTTTGTAAACAAAGTTTTATTGAAACACAGTCGAATCCATTTGTTCACATAATGTTTATGGGTACTTTTGTTCTATAATGGCACAGGAGAATAGTTCTCACAGAGACAATATGGCCCTCAGAGATAAAAATAATGCTTTATCACTTACAGAAGGAAGTGTGCTGATCCCTGTTCTAGAATTGCCTGATTTGTGTCATTATCCTGCCTCTGAGAGCAGTTTGAATAAGAAAAGTGAATGCCAGTCCCAAGAGCTAGCACTCTCCTGGATTAACCACAGCTTCATCAGCAGAGCAGAGAGTAGAAGTGAGAATTGCTGAAATGGATGATAAACTCACCAGAGGGAAAGCTTAACTAGGTGGGTTCTAGGGTTTCCCACTCTGCTGTTTCTTCTACATGTGGGACTATAAAGGCAGGCATCAGAGAGAGGATGCCATGAGAAGCTCACCACCAGCAGTATTACAAGGGAAATGCAGGCCCTGTTCCTCCTGGTAATCCTTCTCTTAAACCTCCTGAAGCTGGAGCTGGTGAGTCTTATTTATACATCCTGTCTTCTGGATCTCTAGATCTCATCCCAAATGTTGGCCTGGGTAAGTGAAGAACCTAAAATAAGGTTAGAGGATCCCTTTCCAAGTATCCCAAGAAACATCTCTAACAGGAAGGGTCACAGCCTCTCCTGCAGTTGAAGGCAGTTTCCCAGGGCAAGAATTCTTGGGTAGACAAAGAACAAGAAAACTGATTGCCTTCACCTGCTTTCCTCAAAATACCTGCAGTTCTGAGTCATTACCCATCTCTGGCCTTGCCCTTGTGTTGAGGAGATTAAGATGAGGACAGAAAGAAATGCCCTAAATGAAATGACAACTCAGAAGACTGCCCTTTGTTTTCTGAAGATTCATAGAGTGGAAAGGGAGAAAGAAAAAAAAAGAAAGGGGCTGCACCACATAAGGCTGAGGATGAGGCTTGGGTGCTGTCCCAGCTTAACTGCATGTTCCTCTGTCAGTGCTTTGCTGAAAGGTTCTACTGGCCTGTGACTGGAAGTTTGGGGTTCTCAGTTCCAGAAGAAATTATCAGTGGTGTTTAGGTGAAGCCTCACTCCCAAACCCACATGGCCCATCTGGGAATCACTAACAGAGATGTTTACAGCTGTGGTGGGTTTCTCATAAGTGAGCAATTTGTGATGAGTGCTGCTCACTGCAAAAGATGGTAGGAAATTTTTGACTTATTCTCACTTCATGTGAGGATTCATAGAAACCAGAGTTACAGAAAATACCGAAGTGGCCTGAAGAGAGGTTCCCCTGCCCTGCTCATCTCTAGGAGATCAGCAATATATAGTGGGAGGATATGGCCACTTCACTCCTCACCCCCACCTCCAGAGAGAGGACTTTACAGGGCAGCCCAGGTCAAGACAGTCAACACCACCCTTCCCCTGCTCATGCCACCAGAGCAGTTCTTAGATCTGAGCTCCTCCATGTGAACTAGGAGTGGGGTCACTCTGTTCAGAAGAGGCTCCCCTCAAGAGATGAGAAATCTTCCTGTCTGTCTTTCGTGTCTTAACAGGAAAATTACCATCACTCTTGGAGCTTGAAACTTAACACAGAAAGAACCCACAGGGCAGAAGCTGGAAGTCCTAAAGCAAATTGTTCACCAAAACTACAATCCTTATATTGGTGTCAATGACATCATGTTACTGAAGATGCCATTATCTTTTTTTGCTTCTTAGTCGCCCTTCCCTTAAACTTTCTCCTGACCCATGCCTTTCTCATTCTCTCTCTTTTAACACATTTCCTTGTAGCCCACTTTCCCACTCTATGTCATCACCAATCCATTAGGAGAAACTCTTGACCTTGCTCCAGGACACCTCTACTTCACTACTCTGCCTAATACCACCCAGATTTCTTGGGCAACGATCTATCTCCTCTGCTCCTCAACAGCTGCAAAGCAGAGTCACACTGACCCACATTGTGAATACAGTTGCCCAGCTTACTGCATCTACTTTTATTAAACCTGGGAGAATGTGCCAGGCAGCTGGCTGGGAGAGAACAGGAATCCTGGAACCAATATCAAATATTCTGAAAAAGGTGGAGCTGAGAATCATAGATTAAAATGCTTATGACCACTTGCAAGATTATAATAATGACCTCCACTGTGTGGGCAACCCCAGGAAGCTAAGATTGGCATGCAAAGTGACTACATGCCTACTCATACAGGGAAATAACATCTTTGGAAGGGGATGGAGTAAAAAGTTTCCTAATAGAGTGAATGGTATCTGTTCATGAGTTCTGAGCACTCCAGGAACTGGAATTCACTGTCCTGGTCTCATCTTCCTATACTCAAGTCCTGCCTCCATCCTATCCACCCAATCTTCCATACGGGGCTCCAGAAGAGAAAGAGAAAGGGGCAGGAACAGGACCTAGGGTAGTGAGTCCAGACCAGAGACAGAATGCTTGCAGTAAATCCTTCCTTGATGACAATGCCATGTGGGTCAGGAACCCAGACCTAGCTCTGGATACCTTGGGACCAGCTAAAGTCTGATTCAACCAGAGTGAGAAGAGAGTAGTGGAGGGAGGAGAGTCTCTCCTCATGCTATGCTTCCTCTAACCCACAGGGTGACTCTGGGGGACCCCTTCTGTGTGCTGGGGTAGCCCAAGGAATTCTGTCTTATGGATATACCAGCGTGTAGTCACCTGCCATCTTTACTCACCTATCTCTGTTTGTGCCCTGGATTAAAAAAGTCTTAAAATTGCAAATAGTTGAGAGGCCCTGCCAGCCTGAGGGAGAGTCCCCAAACCAGAGCTTTCTCTGGGTAGTTCCTGGTTTCCACAGGAGCCCAGAGAAGCTCCAGTAGGCATGCAAGCCTTTGATTATTGCCCCTAATGAACCTCAATAAAGATGCAGCCTCCAGCATGTGCGATTCCACTCTGTTTTCACTGCTGAGAAGTGGCCTCCTTTCCTACCCATATACCCCTGTATCTTTTTTTTAATTTATTTAAAGAGAAACAAAAGCATGTAAAGGGTAGAGGTAATATAGAATTACAAAAAAAAAGATAAATAATAAGAAATCACCAGTTAATAAATTACATATTGTCCTCTTAGAAATAGTTGTTCCAGTTACAAACTTAAAGCATACAAAGTAGATAGTCAAACAGTGAGAGTGTAAACAGCTACGCATGCATGAATCTCTGCATGTATTTCTATACTTTGTATTAGAGGGAAAAACAAAACTTAGCAAGTCAAAACAAAACAAATTCCTATAAAAACATGAAACCAAAAAGTCATATAAAACCACAGTACAAGGTGATCTACAATGATTACAGTGTTGTTTTTTATTATCTTCAATAGAATGCCCATATCATCAGGCATAATTGAATATAGCAGTATAATTGAGTATAGCAGTATAATTGAGTATAGCAGTAAATAACAATATTAGTAAAAATAAAACACTGTAGACAGTATAAAACTTCAAAGGCAGGTAATAACTAAACCATAGTGGATATTCTAGTGGATCTTGTCATCTTAAATGCAGCTGCCTATACTCCCAGACTTGATACTATCAATCATAACAGCTTTGAATAAAATCTATCAATACAAAACAGCGATCCAACAAACCAGATTCAATTATGATCAGTCATGGTAAAACAGTGTTTTACAGAGCTTTAGATTAAGTTAATAGGAAATTAAGGATGATTACTGTACTATATCCTGTTATTTTTGGGATTACTGTCTGTGCCCTCAAATCTAGTACAGGTAGAATGACTGAAACAGAATATAATACATCTAAGCAGAGTAGTGTGAGTAATGTGGGTTTTAAATCCTGGTGCACTATTAACAATATAGTGTATCAAGGCCATCTATGTTAGAGTTTCTAGTTATCCTTCTCTGCCTCATTTTTGCTATGCTATTTTTCTGCCTTTGTTTGTCTAGTTTTCTCCTTCATTCTACTGCCTGCCCCATTCATTGAGGCCTTTCGGCCACTGTTCCTAAAATCCTGGTTTTTTCTCTCTCTCTCTCTCTCTAGAATGTCTTTCAGTATTCTCTGTAGAGTTGAATTGGTGGTCACAAACTCCCCCAGGTCCTCTTTGTCATGGAAGCATCTTGTTTCTCGATTAATTTCTAGTGACAGTTTTGCAGGGTACATCAACCTGAGATGGGGGTTATTTTCTTTCAGGGCTTAGAATACTTTGCTCCAAGGTCTTCTTAATCTGATGGTCTGTGTCAAGAAGTCAGCTGTGATTCTGATGGGCTTTCCTTTATAGGTAATCTGTTTCTTTTCTCTGACAGCTTTCAATATTCTGTTTTTATATTAAATTTCTGTTATCTTGATTATTATATGTCTGGGTATAGATCTGTTTTGGTTGTAGGTGGCTGGAGTTCTGTATGCCTTACACAACCAAATGTCATTTTCTTTTGCTATGCTTAGGAAGTTTTCCTTAATTATTTCTGTGAATAGCCTTTGTAATTCACCTGTTTGTATTCCTGCTTTTTAGTTGACTTTTCTTAAATTGTAGATTCTCTTGTCATCTTCTAGCCTTTGTATTGTTACTGCCTGTTTCTTTGTTATTTTTAAGAGATCTTTCATGATCACACATTGCAAACTTGTCTTCAAGTTTTGATAGTCTCTCCTTAGTTTCTTTTAAGGAGTTTTGCCAGATTTCAATGGAGTTTTTAATTTTCTGATAGTCTCTTTGAATCTGTTTCATGTATTCTGTATTTTCTTTATATTCTTTATCAAATATTTCTCTCCATTTTTGTGTTCTTCCCTTCTTCCATATGTATCTTCCTGAGAGATGTTTCCTGGGAGCATTTCTTTTATTACTCTACTCATATCTTGCTTGATCTGATTTAATATTTCAGTTTTGAGCTTGTCTACAAGGTCCCGAAGATATCTCTTAATGTCCACTGAAGCCATGTCTGACGTTGTATGTTTGCCGCCCTCAGTCTCCCGTTTTTCCCTCTGCTGGATCAGTGCTTTCAGGGTTCTGGGCTGGCACCTCCACCTGCCTCTCTCTCCTGTCATGGTCCTGGCTTCCTCCACACAGGTTACAGTGCAGGTCCCAGCCCGCTTCTCCGTTGGCCATGTTTCCTCTGAAGCACGGTGGCGAGGGACCTCCACCCTCTCCTGCCTGCTCTTGTCACTGAGGTGTAAGCAGCAGCTGTGTATGCCTGCCCCTCCCTGGGCCAGCCAAACTTCAGGTACCTTCACCTGGTTAGTGCATGCTAGGCACAGGGAATCAATTTGGGACAGCTCATTGTTCCCAGCCAGGGGCATGACCCAGTCCAAGCAAATCCCACGAATCTGCTCTGGGGAGGGAGCAACCAACTGAAGTCACTGTTGCTCCCAGTTCAGGCTCCTCCTGCCTGATTCCAACATGCTGCCTATTTGGTCACACCCTTCCCATGGAGGGGATCCTCATTCCCAGCACTGACCATGGATTAATGAAGGTCCCTTCACTGGCTCTGCTCTCCATTGGGCTCACCAACTCCTGACGTCAGTGCTGCTGTGGTTCCTGTGAGTGGCAGTGGGAATGAGTTTGGGCAGCTCTGCCTGCCAGTGTGGATTCAAGCTGGTGCAAATTTGGCGGGTCACTGCAAAAATGCTGTGTCCCATAATTTTTAGCTGCTTCAGTTGTAGTCCTGAAGTATTTGATGAGCTTTTTTACATTTTAATTTCTTCCTGTGTCAAGAGGATCCATCTCCCTCTGTCTGGGTCTCTCCAGGGTGTTTTATTCTGGTATGTGAGTTATTTCTCCTGGGAGGCTTTGTATTTTGTTGCTCACTGATCAGCCATCTTGTCTTCTTCCTTCCTCCCTGTATCATGAATGGAAAATTGCTCTGGGATCCTTTCTTGCTGTGTTAATTATCTGACAACTAACTCCCCTGAGTTTGATGTGGTGTTATGGATTATTAAAGATTATCTAAAATATGTAGATCTGAACTAGAGGATTTCACAACTATATTAGTGTTGTCATTAATTATTTTCTTCCTTGCTTGCCTTCTCTTCTTTCTCCTTTCCTGTCGCCTCCTCCTTTCACAAAACTCCATGTCTCAGCCATTAGAATTCATCTACACAAGACAACAAACTTCTATGATTGCCCCAGAGATGGCCCCATGTCTGTGGCCTAGATTCCCTGTCTATTGAATCCTTGTGTTCTTGACACCTGCCTATCACCCTCCTCCTCCTCAATACTGGATTTGCATTTAGAGATGCAGCTGCTCCCAGTAATCCTCAGGATGGGTCTGTGACTATAGCAGTCAGAACAGAAGGAGGGGGTCAACACTTTCTGCAGATGTACAGAAGATGGAACATTCTAGCTCAGGAGAGGGATCTTCATGATAATTAGTGTGAGGTGGACCCCCGAAATATATCAGAACCACCTAAATTCCACTATCATCTTCCTCAAAGATGACATAGTATCTCCATGTCTGGCAGAAGAGAAATACCTGAGTTGGGTCAAGTTCTCCAAAGTGTCCTCCTGTGAGTAACCTGCAGTCCCATTAATCCTATGGCTACCAGTAACTGAGCTGGCTCAGATCAGTACATTAACAACCACACCCCCTATGCAAGGGAAACCTTGTGAATTCTATGGGACCTCCAATTAAAGGAGCTACACACAGGTCTCATCACTGTCCCTAGGGTGCCTAAAAAGGTAGGCATGATCCCTGACTACTGCACTGTCCTTCCTTCACTGAGAAATCACTGAAAATTGCTTCCACTTCTGGCCCCAGACCAAGGACCCAGCACCTTCATATTTCCCACTGTTTCCCAGTTGTGTGTATTTCACCACTAATTAATGTAGATGTAAAGGACAGAAGGCAAAATACACACAACTGCTTATACACATGCCTATATCTTAAAAACAAGCACATGGGGGAAAAGTAAAACATGAATGTAGATCTCAAACACTAAACAATTTATGTGGGACCACATTTAAAATGATTTCCCCTTTTTTTCCTAATTCATTAATGTTTGTATAATAAATAATAGTTTTTAAATGTGAAATACATAGAGCAGAGACATGACACATATCTGCTTAGACAACTCAAACACACACTGTTGCAGCAGAGATCCCATTGCCTCTCTACCCCCAGGTCCTGCAGACTGCACACTCTCCAGGCAGCCCTTCTTCCCAGGAACTGCATGCAGGGAGAACAGGCTCAGCCTACCCTACCCCAAGAAATAGTGGGACAGATAGAGACTGCTGAGAGGTGGGCTGAGCCCATAGACTGAATTAGAATCCAATGGTTTCCAGAAAGGCCACCAATGTAGATCAAACAGCATCACATGGACATCTAATAGATAAGCATATCATTATCACTAGAGCACTAATTCTGAGATGTGGAAGTAGGGCCCAAGTAGTAAGCATGTCTGACAGAAATGGAGAGTGATAAAAGTCATAGCACCACAAAACCAGTAGGCCAAAGTATCCAGATAAGACAGCTTTGCCCAGGGCAGGAGGAGCCACAGTGACCAGACAGCCTGGCTTCATGAAGGCTCTCAGCACACCATAGCCAGCAAGCACTGTCCACTGCCAAAACGCCTAAGACAAAGTCAACTCAGCTGAAGGCACAGTGAAGGAAGGACCCAAGAGGAGATCCTCTTCCTGCAAAAGCAGAAACAAAAGGCAACCCTCTTGGGACCGCCTCTGTCTCTCTCAGACAGAAGCTTTCTTTCTCTCAATAAATATATTCTGCTCTTTAACCACCATTGTTCCTAAAATTCATTCTTCGATTTTAGAGAACACGAGCTTGTACTGGACTCATCATTTGGAGGTCTTCCACCAAGATCACTGGATGGAGACTTAAAGCTATGCACATACCCAAGATAAAAATGCCTGGTGTCATTCAAGAAATGCAAATTAAAACAGCATTGAGATTTCATCTCACTCCCGGAAACAATAGCTGCCATCAAGAAATCAACTGATAACAAATGTTAGCGAGGCTGCGGGGAAAAAGGAACACTGCTCTACTGTTGGTAGGAATGTAGACTGGTGCAGCCACTATGGAAATCACTATGGAGATTTCTCAGAAGACTAGGTTTGGAAGTTCCATTTAATCCAGCTATTCCCCTCCTGGGCATTTTCCCAGAAAAACTGAAAAAGTCATGTCACAGTGATATATGTGCACCCATGTTTGTAGCAACACAATTTGTAATAGCTAAATCTTGGAAGCAACCAAAATGCTCATCAACTGCAGAGTGGATGAAAAAGATGTGGTATTTTTTATATAATGTATTATTACTTAGCTATAAAAAAGGATGATCTTTAGACCTTCATAGGTAAATGGAGAAAATTTGAGACTATCCTCATAAGTGAAATAAATAAGAATCATATTTATAAATATCACATTATTTCCCTAATGTAAAAAGTAATAAGAACTGTAGGAGTAATAAAACTCAAAATGTGTAATTGCGATTATAAAAGAGGAAAAGAAAGTGCTCTAAAGGATATAACTACATGTACATTTGAGTGTGTAGGATTGATAACTATATTACAAAGTTTTTGCTGGATCATTGAACAGAACTGTTTGCAGTCTCACCATTTGAATGCCCACTTTGTATGCTTTAATTTTGTAATTTGAACAACTATTTCTAAGAGGACAATATGTAACTTATCAATTAGTGATTTCTTACTTTTTTTGAGATTCTGTATTATTTCTACCCTTTTTCTGTTTTGCTTTTTTTCTCTTTAAATAAAATTTATTTTAAAAAAGCAGAAACAAAGTCAAAAATAGCAGTGGGAAGGCATAAATCCTCCAACAAAAAAGTACAAATAAAACTGAATGTCATTATTCTGTTACTAATATGAACCAATAAAAGAAACTTTGTGCCCTGTCCTATGGCCTCAGAAGGTCAACGTTACATTCATAAATGTGCTGGAATTCACAGAATCTTTACCTAGTTAGATCATCTTAGGGACACATAAGCAAATGAAATAAATGTTTACACATGTCATGCCAAAGCATTTTCCTTTTCTAAAAGATAATGGAAATATTACCTTTAGTGACTTTATTTATTTTTTTATTCTTTTCATTTTTATCTCTTCATGGATTTAAGAACATGATGGGAATGGCAGCACACACCTAAAATTCCAGTACTCAGGAAACAGGTAGGAGGATCACTGTGAGTTTGAGGCCAGCCCAGGCTACGTAGCAAAAAAAAAAAAATCTTTAAAAAATGCCTTTCTCTGGTTTCTAAAATGCTTCTTACAAGAAGAAATATCAGGGCTGAGGACTTAGCTCGGTGGCATAAGCGCCTGCCTGGTGAGCCCAAGATCATGAGTTCAATCACCAGTGCCAAAAAAAAAGAAGAAGAAATATCAAGGGCTGGGACAATGATCATGGAAAAGGGGAGACAGAGCAGAAAGAGATAAAAGAAGGGAAGTAGATAAAATCAAAGCAGCACATATATATATATATATATATATATATATATATATATATGAGAATTCCACGTTAATTTTTACAATTAATATATTAATTATAATAGTTTACCATTAGTTTCTTACTGCTGTTTAAATAAATAAATAAGGTTCTTAAAAGGGATAAAGTAAATTGATAGTTAATCACACAACATATTTGCACAGGTGAGTCTTCACATTTGTAAGCAACAAAAGCAGAAAGAAGAGAGAAGGAGAAGAAGGAGGAGGAGAGAGGAAGAAGGGGAAGGAGAAGAAGAAGTAGAAGAAGAAGGAGGAGGAGGAGGACAAGAAGAACAAGAAGAAGAAGAGGAGGAGGAGGAAGAGGAGGAGGAGGAGAAATAGAATATCACCCCTGGAATGTGGCTCACATTCCTCTCAGGATGGTGTGTACTTTGTGATATCTTTGGCCACAGAGGTACAGTTTCCCCAATAATTTTGTTAATGGTCTCTAAACAATGCAACATTTTAGTAAGTAGTGTGTGTGATATTAAATTTGTGAATTTATGGGACTTATACAACAGCTTATCAACATTATAAGTTGTTTGCACCTTCATTGTCTCTTAAGGAACATTTACCTCCATATATTAGTCTGGATAGTTGCTGGAATAACACCTTTAAAAACAAGCACAAGACATGGCATTTTTAAAAATTCACTATATACTTGTTATTTTATTGGTATATGTAATACATAACATTTACATTCTTTTTGGGGTACTGTCATATGTTTATATTATATCTTGATCATTTTATTCCCTTTCTCCCTTTCTGGCCAGCCCCTCTCTTCTTCCTCATCATCTAAAACTCTGTCTTTACATTATTCTATTTATAGTTTCTGTTTCTCATATAAAAGAAATGTGATATTTAATTTTCTGTGTCTTATTTCACTTAAAATTATGGTCTCAGTGTTCATCCATCTTCCTACAAATGGCATGAAATCATTCTTCTTTATAGCTGAGAAAATTTCACCATATATATATTATCATATTTTCTTTATCCATTTGTCTATTGATAGGCACTGTAGTCAGGGTTTACAATGAAAAAGGTTTAACATTAGACACAAATTTATAGAATTATTTTGTTAGATTCATCCAAAAAATCAAATGCAAAAGAGTGAGGGAGATCTATCCACACACTAGAGACCCAAAGGATCCAGGTAAGGGCCTAGTCCCACAGCAATGTCCTGAACAAGTCTGGCCAAAAACCTAGAGCCCATGGCAACGTCCTCCACAAGTCCAGCTGGAGGTCTAGAGTCCACAGCAATGTCTCATGCAAGTGTCTATCAAGGATCTGTACTGAGAAGGCACAAAGGTCAGTGGTGGAAGCTCGAAAGTATGTGCCAGTCGGATGAAGGATCTGTGCCAGTAGGCTGAGGGATTTGCACTGCGCCAGAAAGTGATACCCAGTATGAGGACTAGAGCTCCCCTGAAGAAAATCACAGCCATCCTTATTGACAGCAAGAACTAGGGCTCCTCTGACAATGGGAAGAGCTGAGTTCATATCAAGAAAGCCAATGTGACAAGTTTCTCTAGGAGGATCATCAGCACATCATCTTCCCCTCCAATTCTCCTTCTATACTGTTGGTAACAATCCTCCAGTGGGCCTTCCACACCCAGAACCATGCTAATTCAGTTCAGCTAAGTGTTACAAACTGACCATTAGTGAATGCACCACAATAAGCATGTAAGTTATTTCCATAATTTAGCTATTACGAATCACACTACTGAAACATGGCTATGCATATATCATGTAATATGATGCCTTTAACTCTTTGGGGAAGATACCTAGAAGAAGTACAGCTGAGTCAAATGGAATTTCTACTTTTAGTTTTTTGAAGAATTACCATACTGATTTCCACAGTGATTGTACTAATTTACAATTCCACTGACAATGTAGAACTGTTTCTTTTCCCCACATCTTCACCAGCATTTGCTGGGGTGTGTGTGTGTGTGTGCACGCATGCATGCATACATGCATGTTCTTAATGATAGCCATTCTGACTAGAATAAGATAGAATCTCAGAGTTGTTTTGATTTGCATTGCTCTAAAAATTAAAAATGATGAATACTGTTTTGTGTACTTACTGGCCATTTGTACTTCTTTTAAGAAACATCTATTCTGCATGGGAAATACTACAAAGAATCAACAACTGGGGGCTCATCTTATTAAAAGCCTTTTGCAAAGCAAAGTAAATTACCAAAAGAGTTATTAAAATGCACAGAGTGAGAAAAACAGCTAATTATTCCTAGGATAAAGAACTTGTATCTATAACATACAAAGAATGGGGGGGATCAGATCCCACAAATTTAAAAATTCAACCCAAAAATGGATATCTGAGATGAATACACACTTCTCAGATGTAGAAGTATAAACAGCAAATAAATATATATTTAAAATTTCAACATTACTGGTCATTCAAGAAATGCAAATTAAAACAACACTAAGATTCCTTCTCACTCCAGAAAGAATGGCTGTCATCAAGAAATTAACCAATTACAAATGTTGGGGGGGGCCTACGGGGAAAAAGAAGCTATCTCTACTGTTGGTGGGAAAACAGTGTACCGATTATGGAAATCAGTGTGCAGATTCCTCAAAAACTAGGATTAGAAGTTCCATTTGACCCAATTACTCCCCTTCTTACTATCTTCCCAAAAGAATTAAGAGCATAATATCACAACAATATATGTGCACCCATGTTTATAGCAGCTCATTTTGTAATAGGTAATCTTGGAAACAACCCAAATGCCCATCAACCAGGGAATGGATAAAAAAGATGGGGTAATTTTATACAATTGAGTACTACTCAGACATAAAGAAGGATAAACTTGAGACTTTTTATTTAAAGAGAAACAAAAGCATGTAAAGGGTAGAGATAATACAGAATTTCAAAATAAAAAAGATAAACAATAAGAAATCACTAGTTGATAAATTACATATTGTCCTCTCAAAATAGTTGTTCCAGTTACAAACTTAAAGCATACAAAGTAGATAGTCAAACAGTGAGAGTGTAAACAGCTACACATGCATGAGTCTCTACATGTATTTCTATCCTTTCTGTATTAGAGGGAAAAACAAAACATAGCAAGACAAAACAAAACAAATTCCTATAAAAACATGAAACCAAAAAGTCATATAAAACCACAGTACAAGGTGATCTACAATGATTACTGTGTTGTTTCTTATTATCTTCAATAGAATGCCCATATCATCAGGCATAATTGAATATAGCAGTATAATTGAATATAGCAGTACATAACAATATTAGTAAAAATAAAACATTGTAGACAAGTATAAAACTTCAAAGGCAGGTAATAATCAAGCCAGAGTGGATATTCTAGTGAATCTTGTCATTTTAAGTGCAGTTGCCTATACTCTCAGACTTGATACTATCAATCATAACAGCTTTGAATAAAATCTATTTATATAAAACACCAATATATTAGACCAGATTTGATTATAATCAGTCATGGTAAAACAGTGTAGCTTATACAGAGCTTTAGATTAACTTAATAAGAAATTAAGGATGATTATCATACTACATCCTTTAATTTTCAGGATGTCTGTGCTCTCAAATCTAGTACAGGTAGAATGACTGAAATAGAATATAATACATCTAAGCAGAGTAGTGTGAGTAATGTGGGTTTCAAATCCTGGTTCACTATTAAAAATATAGTGTATCAAGGCCATCTATGTTAGAGATTCTAGCAATTCTTCTCTGCCTCTTTTCTGCTATGCTATTTTTCTGCCTGTTTGTCTACTTTTCTCCTTCATTCTACTGCCTGCCCCACTCATTGAGGCCTTTCTGCCACTGTTCCTAAAATCCTGGTATTTTTTTTCTCTCTCTCTCTCTCTAGAATATCCTTCAGTATTCTCTGTAGAGTTGGATTGGTGGTCACAAACTCCCCCAGTTCCTCTTTGTCATGGAAGCATCTTGTTTCTCCATTAATTTCTAGTGGCAGTTTTGCAGGGAACATCAACCTGGAACGGAGGTCATTTTCTTTTAGGGCTTGGAATACTTCACTCCAAGCTCTTCTTGATCTGATGGTCTGTGTCGAGAAGTCAGCCATGATTCTGATGGGCTTACCTTTATAGGTAATCAGTTTTTTTTCCTCTGACAGCTTTTAATATTGTTTTTATATTGAATTTCTGGTATCTTGATTATTATATGTCTGGGTGTAGCTCTGTTTTGGTTGTAGGTGGCTGGAGTTCTGTATGCCTCACATAACCGAATGTCATTTTCTTTTCCCATGCTTGGGAAGTTTTCCTTAATTATTTCTGTGAATAGCCTTTGTAATTTACCTGTTTGTATTCCTGCTTATTTGTTAACATTTCTTATTCTTAAATTGTAGATTCTCTTGTCATCTTCCAGCCTTTGTATTGTTACTGCCTGTTTCCTTATTAAGAGATCTTTCCCTTCATGATCACACATTGCAAACTTGTCTTCAAGTTTTGATAGTCTCTCCTTAGTTTCTTTTAAGGAGTTTTGCTAGATTTCAATGGAGTTTTTAATTTCCTGGTAGTCTCTTTGAATCTACTTCATGTATTCTATATTTTCTTTATATTCTTTATCAAATGTTCCTCTCTTTTTTTGTGTTCCTCCCTTCTTCTGTCTGTATCTTCCTGAGAGATGCTTCCTGAGAGCATTTCTTTTATTACTCTACTCATATCTTGCTTTACCTGATTTAATATTTCAGATTTGAGCTCATCTACAAGGTCCCGAAGATATCTCCTAATGTCCATTGAAGCCATGTCTGATGTTGCTTGTTTGCCACCCTCAGGCTCCCTTGTTTTTCCCTCTCCTGGATCAGTGCTCTCAGGGTTCTGGGCTGGCACTTCCACCTGCCTTTCTCTCCTGTCATGGCCCTGGCTTCCTCCATACAGGTTACAGTGCATGTCCCAGCCCCCTTTCCTGTTCCACAGTTCCTCTGAAGCATGCTGGCAAGGGACCTCCACCCTCTCCTGCCTGTTCTCGTCACTAAGATGTAAGCAGGTGCTGCGTATGCCTGCTCCTCCCCGCTGGGCCAGCCAAACTTCAGGGGCCTTCACCAGGTTAATGTGTACTAGGCACAGGGAATCGATTTGGGATGGCTCACTGGGTCCCGGCCAGGGGCACAACCCAATCCAAGCAAACCACATGTCTCCTCTGGGGAGGGAGCAACTAACTGAAGTCACTGTGACTTCCAGTTCAGGTTTTTCCTGCCCGAGTCCAACATATCACCCATTTGGTCATGCCCTTCCTGTGGGGGGGGTCTCATTCCCAGTACTGACTGTGGATTAATGAAGATCCCTAGCCAGTTCCACTCTCCCCTTGGGCTCACCAACCCCTGACGTCAGCGCTGCTGTGGCTCCTATGAATGGTGGCAGGAATGAGTTTGGGTGGCTCTACTGGCCAGCTTGGATTCAAGCTGGCATAAATTCAGTCCAGCGCAAACTTGGCGGGTCACAGCAAAAACACTGTGTTCCATAATTTTTAGCTGTTCCAGTTGTAGTCCCGATGTGTTTGATGAGCTTTTTTATGTTTTAATTTCTTCCTGTGTCAAGAGGATCCATCTCCCTCTGTCTGGATCTCTCCAAGAGGTTTTATTCTGGCATATGAGTTGTTTCTCCCGGGAGACTTTGTATTTTGTTGCTCACTGATTGGCCATCTTTAGCTCCTCCAAACTTGAGACTTTTATACATAAATGGATTCAACTTGAGATCATACTCATAAGTGAAATAAATCAAATGCACATGTGTAAACATCATATTATCTTTCTGATGTGAGAAACTGAAAGAGTGAATAAGGTCCAAAATGTACAATAGATATTATGAAATAGGAACAAATTGTTCAAAAGAAAAAAGGAACTACAATGGGAGAAAGCAGAAAGGAAGGGAAATAATGTAAGATAGTTATACTGCTAGTTTCTGTTAGTTCATTGAAAAGTTTGTGCTACTATCATTTGGAGAATTTTTATTACCATATCTTGTACTTTGAGTAACTACTTTAAATATAACAGTACACAGGTATTAACTATTGTTATTATCCTATTGTTAAAAAATTTTGTTTTACTTTCTTTCATTAAAAAAAAAACCCTACTCTTCAATACTACTTAACAATGTTACCCCAAGGATTCTAGAACACCTGCAATCTTTGAGGGAAAAACTGACTAAGGATTTTAAAACATTAGAACTAAACCAAGACCTTTGCTACAGTATATAGATGACCTGTCCATGGCCAGTCTGACTTACAAACTGCACAGAAAATACCTGGACTCTCACTTATTTCCCTAAATGCAGGATAAGGTGTTTTCCTCTGAGACAAAAGTTGTCTCCCTGAGGTTTGGATTATAGCAAGGTCAGTGAAGCTTAACAGCTGAGTAGGAAAAGGCTTTTGACAACATTCAGGCCCCCAGGACCCACAAATAGCTATGGCAGGCTACTGCAGCATGTGGGTATTTTTTCAGTTTCTAGTTGGAATGGAAACTGAGGCCTTGATTTGACAGTGGAATGTCAGCTTGCCTTTAGAACTGTTATGAACCAGATGATGTCTGTGCCTGCCATAGGACTGCCCAACTTAAGAAAATCATTTAAATTGCACGTGCGTGAGATGCAAAGTATTGCACTGGAAGTTCTTATTTAACTACTTGTAACTCATTCTTCAAAGCAATTAGATCATTCAGCCAAGAGTTGGCTTCTTGTCTCTGGGTAGAGCAGCAATGGGTAATGTGCTAAAGGAAGCTAAAAAATTTACACTTGTACAGGCAATTTTTGTGGTTGTCACCCATCAGGTCTTAACCAGTGACACCTCAAAGGAAAAGATAAAGTCAATAGCTGAGAACATCTGGCTCCAATCCCAATTAACTAGAGACAGCAGCTGCAAGCATCTCACTCCTGCTAACTCAATCTTGCCATAAATGTCAACCTGGAGAGAATACAGTTCCCCTAAATTAGCATAATTTATTACTTGGAGAAGTCTTTGAACTGACTCCCAAGGTCCTGCTCAGTTCCTGCACTTTCCCCAGTATCTCCTCTCTTTGTTTGAAAACCACACAAATAGAGGCCACCTGAAGAAGTTCTTTCTCTCAGCCCCTAGAATCTCGAATTCTGCTAGATGATTTTGATCCTCCTGGAGCCCTGAAATTATACCACTTGTCTCATTTATTTAAATCTTTGCCATCCACTCATTTGGGAGATTGCAGGCCTGGTCAGTCCATGATAGTTATCTATCTTGTAGATAGATAGATAATAGATAGATAGATAGATAGATAGATAGATAGATAGATAGATAATCTTTTCTCTTCTTTCTGTCCTCCTTTCCCTTATCCCAGTTGTTCTTTCCTTTTGAGTAGTTTCTTTCTCTTTTACTGTCATATTATCTATTGTACATTTTGGATCTTATTTACTCTTTCAGTTTTTTATAGTAGGAAGACAATACAGTGTTTACACATGTGAGTCTGATTTATTTCACTTATGAGTATGGTCTCAAGTTGCATCCATTTACCTATAAAAGCCTCAAGTTTCTTCTTTATAGCTGAATAATATTCCATTGTATAAAAATACCACATCTTTTTTATCCATTCCATGGTTGATGGGCATTTGGATTGTTAAAACATCATGCCACAGCAATATGTGTGCACCCATGTGTATAATATCATAATTTGTAACAGCTAATCTTAGAAACAACTCACAATCTTTTATACAAAGGAAAATGAATCTTAGTTCCCCTGAAATAGCTGAAACAACAGGTCTCTTGGGTTACTCCCTTTAATTCTGGTGATATAGGATCTCTGGTGATATTCATTCCACTCTAATTATTCACTCTCCCATCTTGGTATTGTGTCAACTATAAACTAAACCATAAATTACACTGTTGACATTCTATGTGTAATGTACATAAGGAAGAGAAGAAGAGAGAAAAAGGGAACTCTATTAACATAGACTCATAAAGAAGAAATAACAGGCAGATAGTGCAGTGGACACTGCTGAGGTTGGTCCCCTGTCTGGAGCTAAACATACTCCATTACCTCACCCTGAGATGGGCAAGTGATGCATATCTTCAGTCTTACTGGACCTGAAACTTGATCTAGTAGAGCTTTCATACCAAGGACAACTTACCTCTAATTTTCTATTACAGAAGTGAAACATAGAAATCCTTCATTTGCTTAAGCCTCCACTGTTTGGTATTGCTAGTTCTAGGCCACAGGACAAGACTTCTCCAGTGGCAAGTTCTCCTCTATTCTACTAGAGATAGAATGCCAAATCAAGATGGCCAGTGTAGAAAGAAAAATACAGGACTCATAGTTAAATTTGAATTTTTAGACAAATAGCAATTTTAGTGTACGTATGTTTCATTCAATATTGGGGGCATATTTACATTTTAAAATGATGTGGGGTTTTTTTAGTGTTTCTTTTTTCCTGCATCTGGGATTGAACTCACAACCTCACATTTACCAGGGTGGGCCCTTAGCCAACTAAACTAAATCCCAGAGTGATGTATTGCTTTTTTGAAATACAAACTTAACTGGGAATTCTGCATTTTATTAGAAGAAACCTGAAGAAAACAGTACTGGGAACCCTAAGATGTCCAGATGTGAAAAGATATTAGGAAAGTGTGTATATATGTTAGTCTAAAAAAGATCAGAAATAAAGCAGACACACATCTGTAAATATCTCATTGTTTGTCTGGTGTGAGAAACTGAAAGTGCAAATAAGGACCAAATTGTCTAATAGATATTATGAAATAGAAGGAAAATATTCAATTGAGAATGGGAACTACAGAGGGGGAGGGGAAAAGGAAGAAAGGGAAAAGGAAAAACATGAAAAGAAGGAAAAATGTAAACAAAGCTTTGGTAAATAGGGAGGGAAAGAAGGGAGAGAAATGGGAAAAAAAAGAAGAATTTAAGATATATCATATCCAGGTACAAATTTCCCATGATGAATGTGATCATTTCATGTACTGAAAGTGTACCAATAAACTTAATTAACTAAAACAAAAAAAACCAAAGCTATGGGTGGAATTTAACTGATATCAATTTAGAAGTTAAACTGACAGCAGCAGAAGCCCAGTCGATACCTGTATATACTAAGAAATACATCATGCCAGTCACAGACACAAGATCACATCAAGGACATAGGAAACCCAACAGGTTCCCATCTATGAACTAAACACATAAATCTCTAAGAGAAGTGGCCCTTCACCATGTTACCCTGCTCTCCCACAGGGAAATCAGCAGGCAGGTGCTGGAAACTCAGTTCTGATTATTACAAGTTGTGTGATCTTGGTTAGTGTGTTTGAGTACTGATTCTATATTTGTAAAGAGACAGTAATAGTATTTTCCACGGTGGCTGTAACAACAGCAAAAAGGGAATAAAACCTAAAATTTCAAACACTGACACTGTATATTTCAGGAAATATAGGAAACCTCAGCTACCCAGAGCAAAGCACTCATCTCCTACACCTGTACTTCCCTTCCACATTGACAAGATTCTGCTTCTCTATTTCCTGTGGGTAGTAGAGCAGAAATGTTCCTTGATTTGAAAACAGAAAAATCAGCCAGGTATGATGCCACACACCTGTAATCTCAGCACTCAGGAGGCTGAGGCAGGAGGATTGCTCCAAGTTCCAGGGCAACATGGGCTACAAAGTGAGTTCAAGTCCAGCCTGAACTGCACAGTGAAACCTTGTGTTTAAAAAATTAAAAAAATAATTTTAAAAAAAGCAGAAAAATCTAATTCTGAACTTGGTAATTAGCCTTGGTAGCCAGAGCAATAAAAAAATATCTATTTACAGACTATAAAAATAACAATATATTCAAGGGGTTTGATACTAAATGACAAAATGAGCTCTGAGAAAAGGCTAATTCCATCCCATTTGTCTAGTGATAAATGATATCCATGAAGTCCTATCCTAGGGTCTGTCTCCTCCCTCCATCCACTCACCTTGGGCCTTTCTCTTCCTCTGCCAACAAGCATCGATTCAGAGGAAGGAAGATGAAGATTAATGTTTTTCAAATTGCAGGTGATCATGCCTTAAGAGGGATGCTGCTTAAGTTTTATGATATAGCAGAATGAAATGACATAGAATTAAATGGGATGGGATGGGATGGGATGGGATGGGATGGGATGGGATGGGATGGGATGGGATGGGATGGGATGGGATGGGATGGGATGGAAGCCAACAGAGAACACTGCACATCATTACAATAAATATCATCTTCTGAAACTTAAGCTTCACTGATGTGTGTTTGTGCTCATATAAGTGAAGATATACGTGCCTTTTCATTGTGTCTTTTTGCAAATTTTATTTTCTACTGTGGATCATATTTTTCATGCTTCTGAATGCTCACTGTGAAGACTGTCCCCAACCAATGATTCTGATGGACTTTAAACCCATTGCCCTAACTGGAAAAGACAAGATCCCTCCATAACCTGTCCCCACACTCTCACCAGATAAGAGGCAGTTTAAGAACTCATCTGGGGAACCAGAACACAGGAGTTGAGACCTAAACTTCACCTCTGGCAAAAGATTCTGGGGAAACATCTGGTCATGAGGAGAGCCAATTTAGAATGAGAGCAGAAAACATGACCACACAGTTCCTGTGGTTACCAGCCCTGCCCCTCCTTTGCCTGCTGTGAGTAATAAATCCCAAGACTAGAAGACAAAACCAGCACCTGCAGTGGGCAGCCTCCCTGAGAAGATGTGTCTTCTTTCTCTCCCTCTACTACTCTTTCTCCTGTACACAGGAGCCAAAGCTGGTGAGTATAAAATCTTTGTCTGTAATCTGCAGGATGAGCTCTTAAAACAAAGATGTTTATTCTGAACAGGTCTGGCTCTCAAACAGGGTCCCAGGATCTCCCCTAAGAATCCTAGAATGAAGTCTCCACTTGGCACATGCACTCCCATTCTCTTCAGGCTTCTAGTTCCCAAGAACAAGGGGTCCTACACTGATTTGGGGAAAACCCAGAGTATGTGGGAGGAAGAGAGAGGTCCCAAGGATAATGGGCACTTTCTCTTCATTTTCTGAACTTCAGAGCTACAGACTGCTTTGTGACCTGTCCATTCTGTGGCTTTTGTGGCATGGGTCATGGGCTCAGAGAAAGTAGGGCAGGAATCTGGGCAGTGTGTCCTGCACAGAGACAAATAAAGGGCTGGCTTGAGGCGGGGTGGGAGCAGGGACGACCCAAGGTGGAAGATACTTAAATAGCATTCAAGGTAGGGGTGGCTGCTTGCTGGGAGGAAGAAATGAGAATTTATGGGGGGAGCCGTACATGGGAAAAGCAGGTACAAGAGACCATAGAGAGTGATGGGAAGTATTTAGGGCCATGATGAGATTCAAGGGAAGCCTCTATCAACTGCAACCAGACTGCATTCTCTGGAGACCGCATCAACGCCTGTGCTCTCTGAAGGTCCTGGAACTGTCTGTTACAGGGGAAGTCATTGGTGGCACAGAGTGCAAGCCACACTCCCACCCCTACATGGCTTACCTAGAAGTTGTCACTTCTGAGGGATACAAGGGAGACTGTGGTGGTTTCCTGATACGACAGAACTTTATGCTAACAGCAGCTCACTGTGCAGGAAGGTAAGACAAGGGCCTGTTTCTCTCCACATGGGAGATAAACAACTAGGCTGGCCACCTGGGCTATACTCACACTGGGCCCTGAAGAATGGCTCCTATTACTGAGTCAACTTTCAAGAGAAGGATTAAGGTTTAGATAAATTGGTCTCATTGAACAGACACCTTCAGCCTCCCTCACTATGGGCTCAACTTTTCTATGGAGGAAAATGAAGGCCTTCCCAAGTTCTCCTCCGAAAGCTTCTCTCACCTCCACCCCCACACAAAAGATGCTTTCAAAGGCCCATCCAGTTATCCAAGCCACCTCTTCCAAGCCCTTTCACTAACACTAGCCTTTAGTTCCCAGGGTTTAAGACTCATCCTTTTTATTTTCATAGGAGGCAGAGAACAGGGTCCACAGGGAACCAAACTTCCCTGCCTTCTTCTGTTATCTCTTGCTTCAGTGGCCAGCCCTCACATAGGGTTCCTGGAATTAAGAAGCACTAAACCTATCCCTTGCATCCTCCATGGCCTGCCCATTCTCCGCAATCCCCAGGGGTCTTGTCCTGGAAATTATGTCTGTTCCTCAAAAAGGTCTTCCCTGATTAAATCCTGAGTCCCCTGAGCCACCTCCTCCTCCCAAAATAATGTAAGCAGCTCAGGAAAAAGGGATAGGTAGAGTCTAATGCTCCAGGGAGGGATTCCAGCCTCTTTTCTCAGAAGGGACCTTATTCAGGAGAAATCTCCAGCCATCACTGTTTCTTCTTGTCATTCCTTTTTTCCTTACAATAGGTCTGTAATAGTCAACCTAGGGGTGCATAACAAAAAAGAGAGAGAAGACACGTGGCAGAGGCTTAAGGTGGTAAAGCAATTCCTGCATCCAAACTACAATAGCTCTATACTTCTCCATGACATCATGTTACTCAAGGTGACAACATCATTCTTCTGGTCAATTTCCTGAGACTTCTCTTTCAGGACCCTATTGTCCTAGACCTTCCCTGGTCTGCCTCTGGGCACTGGTTCCTCCCTACTCCTCCTTAAACCTGGCTCTAAAGGGAAGCAATTTGCCCTTCCCTCCCTGATTGCTTCCAACTGCCTCCCAGCCCATGCCCTGCACGAACATCCCCTCATTCCCTTCGCAGTTGGAGAAGAAAGCCAACCTGACCCTAGCCGTGGGCACAGTCCCCCTCCCACCTGAATGCAACTTCCTCCCATCTGGAAGAATGTGCCGGGCAGCAGGCTGGGGGCAAACAAATGTGGAAGAGCCTGCCTCAGGCACTCTTCAGGAGGTGAGGTTGAGACTCATGGATCCCCAAGCCTGCAAACACTTCACAAACTTTAACCACAATCTCCAGCTATGTGTGGGCAATCCCAGGAAGAGAAAATCTGTATTCAAGGTGATCCTCTAACCAGGTTCTCCACAAATCACTGTTTAGAGACCAAAATTCTTCTGGCAAGAGAATCAGATGATTGTCAGCTGGTGACAGGTTTGGGGTCATAGGTGTGAGGAACCTGAAGGTGCGAGCATCCTCTCATTGCTGAGGACAGTCTCTGACCAGCCAACCCAGTCTACAGTACGGGGCACATGGGGTGATGTGAAGAAGGTGGGGTGACTGCCCCAAGAAAGGAGCATCAGACCTAGACACATAACCCCATGAGATGAGGATCCAGGGCTCTGGGGTCCTCTAGACCTGCTGATGACTCCAAGCTGGGACCTATGGGCAGGGTTGGAGGACTTCCTAGCTCACCTTTGCCCTTGTTTCTCTTTCTCTCTCTCTCTCTCTCTCTCTCTCTCTCTCTCTCTCTCTCTCTCTCTCTCTCTCTCTCTCTCAGGGAGACTCCGGAGGTCCCCTCCTGTGTGCAGGGATAGTCCAGGGCATTATATCCTATGCACAGCGGAATGCAAAACCTCCTGTTGTCTTCACCCGAATCTCTCATTACCGGCCCTGGATCAACAAGATCTTGAAGGCAAATTAACCTTGGAGCCTGGGCCAGCCTGAAAGGATACTGGAACTGGATTTGAGCAGGTTTTCTGTACCACTTACTCTGGCCTTTCTCTGGTTCCTGCTAAGTCCAGCCATGTCCTTGAGACTCCAGAAAGTCCCTACAGCTCACAGAACTCTCAATAAAGCGCAGTAAAAACCCAGATTCCAGATCTGAGTATGTCTGCTCTCTCTGCTACTCTCTTCCTACACACAGCAAGCTTGATTCTAAGCCCAAGTAACTGAGATTTGGAAACTTTGTGCACATGTGCGTGCATGCGTGTGTGTGTGTGTGTGTGTGTGTGTGCATGCACGTGTGTGCATGTGTGTGGTATATGAGATAGACAAAGGTGGAGAGACAGAAATGGAGAGATGTGGACACAGAAACTAATACAGAGAAGAAATACTAAAAAGGTAGAGAAAGAAGACAAAATTTCCTTTGAAAGGCAGGAACCAGTTTAAAGAAGGCATTTTACCAGCTCTTTACTTACCTTAATCATTCACCCTATGTCAACTCTAATTTGAATCTGAGAACATTTTGCATTCCAAACAAAATATGAGATCTTTAGAATGTCCCTATCTTCCTCCTACTAGAAGCCATAGCAATGCATTTCTTCCCATACCACCCAGTTGTGACAACCAAAATGTCTTGAGGCATTGATAGTGACTCTAGCAGTTGAGGGAGACTTACCCTCTGTTTAGGATCACTGATTTAGGTTGGTGATATAAAAGAAAGCAGTTTGTACCACACAAGGCACTATCTCCCCCTGAATAAAGGAAGATCTATCACCCAGGGAGCTTTAATCTGAGATGCAAAGGAGATTGCCTCTCACACATTGTGGCTAAACAGACAGCAAGAGCAGATAAGAGAAAACATCACAAAGTCCCCTTGAGCAAAGCAAAGGTCTCTGCCCACACTAGCAGGAAGTCCAAAGCCTAGAGCCAGCTCAGTACAAACGCTGGCCAGCAGAAGGACTGGCTAGAGGGGACAAAGCTAGGCAGGACAGGAACACATGCACCATGGTCTAAGACCAACAATACCCATGGCTTTCGAGGGCATGATGAATCCTTCTCACTGAATGAATTATTTCTAAGAATTCATCTTTGAGAAATAACAGAGACATGCATGAAGATTCCTATGTAAAAATTTTCATCTAACCAATTTTAATTACAAAAAAAAATGCTGGAATACCAGCCATGAAATAGAAGTTAAGTGGTAAATTAATATAATTCAATATTTTAGCTCATTAAATTTTTATTTCAAAAGCATTTAATGATGTGAAAATTTCAATATAATGCTTTTAAAAACAATATAAAAACTTCCCTATATTAGAATATCAATTTTTTAATTTTTATGAATACATAAGAAAGACTAGAAGTAATTATACCAAAATAATTATGGCAGTTATGTCGAGGGGATAAAATTGACAGCTATCTTAATTTTGTTTATATGCTAGCTTCCAAGCCTTATACGTTCTAACTATGGGAACTCAACACCATGTACTGATCCACCAGTGGATAAACATATATCTGTATCTTTGGTCTCCGACTGGTCAAGGTTTGCTGCATGTGGAGTAAGCATTCTTACACTTATGAATCATATCACTGAGCCCATCCAGAAAGTTACTAGAGGAGTTGAGCCTCCACACGTTCTCTTTGGACCATCACAAAGTCATGGTGGTCTTTCCTTGTCAAGTGATACCATGCATGGAGATTCTTTGATCTTCAGCAAAGATGATGATGGCCAGAGACTTATGATCATGGGAAATAAAGCAGAATGAATTGATTCAATGTCATGGATAAACTGTTCTTACTTAGCCCTCCCTGTGCCACCCAAATCTATTTGCACCTTCTCAGAGTCTTCGAATCTCACCTCAAAACATGTCCATGCTAGTTTCCTAATGGGAAAGTTGAAAATCCAAACCTTCAAAGCAGTAGCAATCATAGTTCCCTGAAAAGACTTAGAAGATTGGCAAACCAGACTACAGTCTCCACTGTTAAAACTGGTCTAAGACCCAACTGCTATTTCTTATCTCATCTCCATGATTCAGCACAGGTGTACCTCCCCTCACCCAGCACCTCTGATAGTATATGCTATATAATGGATAGAGCACCAGATCTCTTGCCTTAGGGCACTGAGTCTTTAGGGGCCTCGCAGTCATTTTAAGTGTCCACTTACTGTACAATTATCAATGAACACAAAAGTACAAAGGATGGCCAGAGAATCTCCTGAGTTCCAGTCATACTCATCTCCCATTACAGAAACTCTAGCTTCTCATGGCAAAGGCAATGATTCCAGCCCATATATTAACTCTCTGTTTGCTGCCTGCTCACATGAGGAGCTAAAAATGGCTGATGAAAACTGTAACTTCCAGTTCACTAGGTACTTTACCACCTTTCATGGGGAAAGCATTTCATTCCTAGGAACCTGGACTTCTAATTTGACAGAATTTGAGTCTCAAGAGACAGAAATACACAAATTCCACAAGTAAAAAGTCCCTCTGAGTGATAATTTAAAGAGCCAATTCTACCTCTACTCCTTTATTCCTGGACACATATTCTAGCTATGTGGGAACACTGAATTATGGATTAGTTATTGATTCAGTGTATTTAGCAGATCCTTGGGAATAACACTTCACTCTCTAGAGTGCTGTTTCTCAGGTGGCACCTTTACTGATCTTTCAACAGGACAATACAACATTCCATCAGCCTGATTGTTTCTGGGTGACATGGTATGTGATAAGACTGATGACCCATTACTATACCTCCTTCTTCATAAAATTAGACTCTGTTTTGAGGCACTACTGTTTGTGAAGTAGGTTGACATGCTAGACAATCACAAGGACTCAGAAGATGGCACTGGCTGAGGAACTTCAGACAAAAAAAGGATAATTCATATCTAGAGTAGCTATCAGTGTTCATAATCAATGCCTATTTCCTCCAAAGTACAAGGAGCTAATAAAATCATAATATAATCCCTCAAATAATAATCATAATATAATCTCTCACAAGTGGTTAGCCATTCTAAGAGGGGTGCCACTTCAAAGATAGAATTTTGCTAAGTCTCTGGTGCTGTCAGGTCAGATGAACAGCACCTTAGGACCTGAATCAACATTGGTGGGAAAGAGAATCATGTTCTCGAACCTGTTAATAGCCCTCTCCTGTCTCCATGATCACACTATTCTGAGTGTGGTTCATTGTACCAGCACTGGTATAGTCAAGAAGAAACTCTGCCAGGCACCTACAGGCTACATTACCCATCTACCTGATTGAGAGTCTCTGTGTGTCCATTCAGAACAGTGCTCAGGCACAGAAAGCTCTCTTTAGCAAACATGAGGGGTCCTTGGTCTATAATGGCAGTGTCGGCAGAGACCATGAGAATGGTGAGTTGTCACTAAAACAATCCCAGCCTAAAAACAAAGCAAAAAGTCAACAAAAGGTAGGAACCAGCAGAAAAGAAGTCCAGATAATGAAGACACAAACCATAACATATAGTAACCATCGTTACACTTCCATGACCTACACAGACACACTTGGGAACATGCTTTACTAATATATTAGGTATTTCTTAATCCAGTGAAGTTGACAAATCAGGATTAACAGCCACACTGGCCATCTCCTTTTTTTCCTACAAACTGAAAAACTAAGTGCACCATTAAGGTTCTGGAATCATCTTTCAAGACTACTTTGACAGGAGCTGTCATGCTACATTAGTTCACATCATCTTATGGAAGAAATCAAGTGGATCCATCTATAAATCAGATCCAATTTTACTTCCCTTGAGCATAGGTGCCATGGATGGGGGCTGAAAGAGAACTCAGTGTCACGGAGTTGAGCTGCTTGCTCATCAATCATCAAGTTCGGTTTCATAGATGCTGAACCCCTGCTCTCATGCTCTACCTCATCATTTGTAGATCACAGCACCACAGTTCATGAGGGATAGCTCAGGTTACAAGGTCACTTAGCAACCAATGATTCTGACATTTAGTCTCAAGGAACACTCAGGACCAAACAAGTAGATGTTTCTCAAAAGGAAAATAGACATTTGTGAATGAATCTTCCAATTCTTTTCTGTAATCTTGCTTCAGGATTCACCAGACTTCACACAACATTTCTTTCCCAGAATTCAAACTCTATTGGATCTGTTAGGTCAAGAGGTCAAATTAACAATGCTGCTTGCCCTTCAATTGAGACCAATGACTGAGCTTTTTCTCACTGTGGGTTCCATTCTGAACTGACAGTTACATAGAATTTTGTCCCAGACTAGGTTCATCCAGGAAATTAGAAACACTGTATTATGGAAACCAGGGATTTAGGAATTAGGTCTTATGCAAATGTGAGTGGAGCTAAGGAAGTTTGCATGGAAGATAGATCACAGAATCAAAGGACCAGTCAGTGGCCAATACATCAAAAGCACTGGTGAAGGCAGACAAGGCAGAGCTTTGCAGAAAAATCTTAAGGACAAAAACGTCTGGCCACTGATGTGTTCCCATGATGGGAGAGCTCAGGAAGAGTCTGTGGAGACTCCTACTTCTAAAATACCTGTGGCCTCTGCAGTTGTTGCTTCTATAAGCCCACAGCCACGTGCTTGGTAGCAGCAGCCCTGAGACCACCTCAGCGTCCAGCAATGGAGAAGACAAGCTGGATACAGAACAGAGGAGAGGGACAATGAGTTGCATGACCAGGTATCATGAGAAATTCCCAAGCAACCTGCACCTTTCTCACTCTCCAAAAAGAGCTTCTAAAAGTATTGGCTTCTGCTCCACTTCCTCCTTCTAAATCTCGTTCAAGTTCTTTCATTGCTCACCTCTAACCCAGAACAGTGTAGACAAAGAGATTCGGGGAAAGAGCTTCCAACATGAGCCAAGTTGATATAATACAATTTAGCTCATTGTTTATTCTCTTAGACATGATCTGTCTTTGGGAATAAACAAGTTAGAACTAAGTTGGAAGATTCACATATAAAAATTTTAGCCATGCATTCATGAAAGAAAGCAGCAGAAAATTTACCCATCTGAAAATGGCATGCTACCACGGGAAGAGAACAAGAAGTCAACAAGAAGCAAGCCCTCCCTGCAAGCCAGCACCATGCACAGGCCACTGCCACCACCTGGGGGGACAGCCAGACCCTAGCTCCTTCCAGAGTGTGGGCTGGGAAACAGGAAGGTCCAAAAACCTTACCCTCCACCCCATTAGCAATCGGCTGATCCAGAGAAACACAGGCTGCAATGATAGCTATTGAGGTGAAATGTAATTTGTGCTTGTGGTGTTTGATGTTTCAATGACTTCACAGGTCTAGGGTCAGTAGTCTGATCATCTATTCAGAGGATTATGGTACACAGTGTGGCATCTATGGGTGATAGTAATTGTTAATTTCCTATTATATAGTTTTGAAGTCCTGTATCATTTTCATCATTTTGTTGGGTTGGGTTTTATTCTGTTTTGTTTTATTTGATTTTGTTATATCTGATGGCACAGGAAGCTATTTCAAAGATAGAAAATATATTATGGTAGCAATTTTGGATTTCCTATTGTCTTGTTTTGAAGTCCTTTATTGGGCTGGGGATTTAGTTTAGTGGCATAAGCATCTGCCTGAAGTCCTTTATTGCATTAGTTGTTTTGTTTTTATTAATTGTATTCTGTTCTGTTTTGTTTGATTTTTACTATTTCTGAAAGTATCTGCAGCTATTTTGAAGACAACAAGAGCCATTATGGTAACAATTGTTGATTGTGCATTATTTTGAAGTCCTGTGTTACTTACACTGGTTTGTTTTGATTGGCTTTGTTCTGTTTTATTTTGCTTGGTTTTATTCTTTTTAAAATGAAAATGGCATGCTAATTAATTATAATAATTCCACTAAGTGGAATATTCTACAGATGAAAAAAAATTTTTTTTACTATAATTAGTGAGCCAGACATTGTGGTGCACACCTATAATCCCAGCATTCTGGGAAACTAAGGCAAGAAGAACACAAGTTTGAACCCAACCTGGCAAACGTAGTGAGATCCTGTTTCAAAATAAAAAAACAAACAATAGGATAGAGACATAGCTCAGGGATAAGGCCTTGGGTTCAGTCCCCCTACAACACACACGCAAACCACACACACACACACACACACACACTCTCTAGCAAGATGGTAACTTCAATAGTTAATATGTTACCGTGCCTATTTGTTTGATCAAATTCTAGTCTAGATGTTGTGATGATATTTTATAGATATGATTAACATTTATTATCAATTGATTTTAAGTGAAGGGGAACACTTGATACTCTTGCAGAAATTGTTTAAATTTCCATTACATGTAGTATCATGTACATTATGTCTCTAGCCCAAATGAAACAAACATATAAGAGAACAACCAAAATATACTCTTCCCCACAAAACATATATTTAAAATTAAAAAGCACATTTGTAAAACTTCAGAGGACAAAGAAAAACTTATGAAAAATATCAAATGTCTTTAACTCAATAAAAGTACTATGTGTTTATGGTGACTATTATAGCCCTAAAAGTGTGAACTTGATACAAGAAATGCTAAAAACTAAACAAAGTAAATGTCAGAATTGACAAGTTAGAAAAACAACAAGGGCCAGGTGTGGTGGTGCACACCTGTAACTCCAGCACTCGAGAGGCTGAGGCAGGAGTATTGCCATGAGTTCAAGGCCCGTTTGGACTACATAGGGAATTCAAGCCCAGAATGATCTGCATAGTGAGACCCTGTCTGAAAAAAAAGATGGTAAATTTATTCATAGAAAGATAAAAGGAAAAATCTGGGTGTGGTGGTGCACATCTGTAATCCTGACACTCAGGAGGCTGGGGGAGGAAGATCACCATGAGTTCAAGACCAGCCTGCACTACAAAAAAAGACCTTGTCTCAGAAAACCTAAGAAAAGATAAAATAGCAGAAATGCTTGAATTACAATCAAAGAAATGATAGAGACATCAGAGTATGAAAATATTTCTTAATTTTGTTTATTTGTTTGTTTTTAGGCAGAGTCTCACTATGTACTGCAGACTAGCCTTGAGCTTACTTATATATCCTAGGCTGGTCTCAGACTCACAGTGATCCTCCTACTTTAGCATCCCAAGAAAATGTTTCCTAAAGATACACCAAAATAAAGAGCCTTTATTCAACTTAATTAAATTTTAAACAATTAGATGGGATAAAGAAAGTACATTGAACACAGATGTATACTTTTTCCCCCTCTAGATGCCTTTCTGAAATGGCAGCAAAAAGACCTTTTTAATGAATTTTATCTCTCATCAAATAAAGAGAGATAAACAGAAGATAACATGAATAAAAATTTAGAAGAATAAAATAGGCCTAAGAGTACTTGTGTTACCTCGAAGAAATTTTGAGAACTACATTGATTTATATTATAGAGTCCCCCAAAAGGAACTGATAACAATTCTAAAAATACCATATTTCCTTAGAGTTAGACTGCTTCTCTGTTACTCTACCAAAATATTGAAGGTTTATTCACTGGAGAATATAAAACAAAGAGTATCTGACTTGGGATTAAAAAGGTAAAGTAGGTGTACTATACTGAAAACAGGAGTGGCAAGTCAACTCTGAATGCCAGCTTCTAAGCATACCATCTATCTTCTTTCCCAATCCTTCACCACATCATCCTCCCAGAACACCAGCATCTGTCTTCACCCACCAGGAAAAGACGTGGAAGCATCTTCTTTGGAGATGCCCACTAACCTAAGAAATAAAGATACTGATATCACAGGTTCCCCAACTATCTAGCTAGAGAACCCCCTACAAGGAAGTTTAAAATCAATGTTCTCCATTTAGCTTTTGACTCTCCCACTCTCTTATTTTTGTTCTGTTTTTTGTTTTTTGTGGGTGGTTTTTTTTTTTTTTTTTTTGTTTTTTTGGTACCAAGAATTGGAGTCTTGTTTTTTTTTTTTTTTTTTTTTGTACTGGGGATTGAACTCATAACCTCACAATTGCCAAGCAGGTGCTGATGCCAGCCACTGAGCTAAATCCCCAGCCCTGGAGTCATGATCTTGCACTTGCCAACAAAGCAATCAAGAATTCCATATAAGGATACCTTCTAAAATCAAAAATAAAAACATACAAAACAACACCCAAAAAATGAAGAAATGGGAAAGAGGGAGAATTTTTGCGAATCTCTAATATCCCCAGAGAAATAAAAGATAACATTGCACTCTTGAAATAAGAACAGGGTACTATAAAAAAAGAACCATTTCAAGAATGTAAATATGCTATTAGATATGTAAAATGACAGTAGAAATTAATGACTCAGTAGAAGAAGACAAATGTAAGGTGCTCTCAGATATCAGAACAAAAAATGAAAAGAGAAACAAAAAGATAATAGAAACATCAGTTCAGGAAATTTATCACCTGAATGAAAGATGTTTGTATGAACATAAAATAAAAACATTTACTTACCAGCACATTTTCTCAGGACTGGAGATTATTTCACCAAAATAGAGTAAATCAAGGAAAAAGGAAAGCATGAGACAAGGAAACAAGACAGCAGAGAAGAAACAAAGATCATATCCTAGACAATGGTGAAGCAAGATCCAAGAGTGGCAGTTTTATCCCAGACCCATGATCCAGACTGGAGCAAGTCAGAAATTTCTGAGACAGACAACTTCCAAGGAAGAAATTAATAGAATTCTGCCTGCTCTATATGTGCAAAGGGGATATTTAGACAACTGGAAAATTCAGCTTGAGGTCAAATCAGTGGACAATATATAGAAAATTAAGTCCCCCAAAAAGGCATAAATTCCAGAAAAAAAAACAAAAGGTAAGTAGAAAAGAAGAAATCTAATTTATTAAATGGCTAAGCTATAAAAAGGTATTTATATACTCAAGATAATGTGAATATTAAATATTGACCTAACCAAAATATACCACAGCTATATTGGAAGGATAGGGGAAATGAAAATACTACTCATGGTGGAAGAAGGAAAAGAAAAAAATTAAAACTTCATATTCTATAAAGACATTAATAGATGATGTCTAAAATTGAGAAGTAACAATGCCTATGTTATTTATAGATGTCAAGGTTTCTTTAAAAGCAGCTTTTTTAAAAAAAAAGTGAAACTGATTACTTCCAGGGTAAGGAAAAGTCAAGAAAGGAAGAGGACTGCTTTTTTTCATAAATAATCTTGTAGAATCATTAACTTTTTAAACTATCTGCACATGTAAGTTTAACTGTAACAAAGGAAGACACTAGGTAGTTGGTTTGCTGTGGAATGGGACAGGGGTGGGCAAGAAACTCAGCTGATGGGATGGGAAACCTGAGCAGCACAGAGTCAAGGGACAGGTGAAGGGCTCACGGGTGAGGAGGCCACAAGGATGGACAGAGCATCGAGGCACATTGAGGTATATGGCCTTGAAGTTCTCCTCTGAAATCTGGTGTCCTTGGCAGAGCTCCTATCTGAGATGACCAAAAGGCTGGTTGAAAAAATCTTCCCTAGGGAGGCTGACAGAGGGGATGCTTGGTTTTGGAGTGCAACCTCTCTTCCAGGAGCCTACCCCTCCAGCCACCAGCGAGATGTTTAAGTTCAGGGAAGAGGATTGGCCAGGGGGGCTGGAACCGTGAGTGTAAAAGTTTTGAGCTGGGCACCTCTTTCCTCCCCAGAGGCCTGACTCCTTGGTGTCCTTCTAAGAGCTCTTGCTTCCAGTCAAGCCCAATTTACAATGGCTTTCTCTTTTCTCCCACTGTTTGGCCTTCGCCTTCCTGGAACCATTTGCAAGGTGAAAAACTGTGACTCTAACACTACACTACCCCATGAGTCCCAGTAAGACCACTTGAGCCTTCACCCCTAGACTTTTCTGCCCTCTACTGTCCTACCTCCCAAGATCTGTATTACTGTTGCTATCATTACTGTTTCCATCATATTGAGCACCACCATTCTCATTGTTTATCAGGTCCTGACCTAGATCCCCGATCTTCCAAATGAGTGTGCAGTGGAGGTTAAATAAAAAGAGACAAATAGTATGATTTTAGGGCTCCAGGAGGATCAAAACCCTTAGTTGAGCTCATGACTCTGAGGGCTATGACCCAGTCTTCTCTGAATTAGCCCACTTTATTAGGACCAAGGACAAAAGGTGAGAAAACTGAGAAAAGGCAGGAAATGAGCAGGATCTCAGGAGTCAGGAGTTGCTTTAAGGACTTCTCCAAATATGCCAATTTAGGAGAATCATCTTATCTCCAAGATAACGTTAATGGCAGGATTGAGACTATAGGAGTGAACTTCCTTTAACTGCTGTCTCCATTTGCTTAATTAGTAAAGGAGCCAAGATGTCTTCAGCTGTGGCCTTATCTTGCCCTTTGAGGTATCTCTGGCCTCATTGGCTACTATAAGCCTCAACCAAGATCAGTGATTCATAGAGGTTCACTTACTATGAATCAGCTCCCACTGCCAGGCAAAGGGCCAAGGCCTAGGACAGACTCACAAATAAACATAGAAAGCCAATTAGTAAAATTTAAATCCTGCTCAGAGCCACTGGGTAGTGGTCTCTAACAATTGTTGGTTATCATTTCTGCAGTTATTACTATCATTTATCATTGTTATTGATGATGATGCTTAGAACATTGAGTAAAGCTTCTGTATCCATGAAAAAAAAAGTCAGCTCTGAAGGAGGGAAAAGACAGGTTCAGTGTGAGTCTGGAGCCAAGCACCTCTCAGTACCCAGGTGCAACACAATCCAACTCAGGAACCAGAGAAGTAACCAACCCTCTCTCTCTGCAAAACATAATTATTAGGGCAGTGCTTAAACCCAAGTCAGTCACCCTAGAGAGGCACAGCAGGAAAAGGGACCAGCCAAAGGTTCTCTCTGCCAAAAGGTACAGGACACATGATTAGAGCTAGAGCTGCAGTAACACCAGCAAAAGCAAGAAGTCATCTCTGCCCTGCGCCTGACTCCCACAGCAAGGAAAGAGACAAGATAAGGATCTGCCAAGGCCCTGGAGGAGTGGACACACCAAGGACACAAACTAGAACAAGGTCAATTCCTCAAGTTGGCGGAAGAGGAGGAGTGTACAGTGCAGCTGATGAAATATTTGTGGATGTCTGAGATTTGATTGGTGGGGAAGGGACTGGCATAAGAAGAGCAATAGGAGGTATAAATAAAGCTGGCTTGGCCTGTATTGATTGTGATTGAGGCTGAGAACTGTGTTCACTATACAATATTCCTTATTTTGTATAATTTCAAAAATCTTTATAATAAAATATTTTTAAATGTTTCTGACACAAGAGTCAATGCCATTCTTGGACTGCAGCAGGACAGAACCAGGCCTCACAAGAAGCTGATCCCCACCTGGAAACCAGCTCCATGAGCAGGCCCCTGCCAGAGTGGGGACAGCCATGCCCAAGCCTCTCTCCATGAGTCAGTGCCATTCACAGACTGTAAGAAGGAGAGAACCAAGCTTCACCAGGAAGTCATCCCTTCCTGGAAACCATATCATTTTCATTGTTTTCTTGGGTTGGGTTTTATTCTCCTTTGTTTTGTTTGATTATGTTAAATCTGAAGGCATGAGTAGCTATTTAAAAGATCGCAAGACATATTATGGTAGCCATTTTGGATTTACTACTAGTCTATTTTGAAGTCCTTTATTGCATTCAATGTTTCATTTTTATTGTTTATACTCTGTTCTGTTGTTTGATTTTTACTGTGTTAAATGTACCTGCAGCTATTTTGAAGACAACAAAAGGCAATTATGGTAACTATTGCTGATTTCATAAGATTTTGAAGTCCTGTATCACTTATACTAGTTTATATTGATTGGTTTTATTCTGTTTTATTTTCCTTGGTTTTACCCTATTTAAAATAAAAAAATTTTTTTAAATAAAATGTTTCTAACACAGTATCTAATAAGAACTTACCCTCCTCCTTAAAATAAAGTTCTCCCTTTGTACAGGACAGGAGGGGAACTAGGCTTCTCCTACCCCTTCTCTCTCTCACATGGAGCCATTGTCCTGCATCTGGTTCTCTTAAGGCATAATTTTCAGACAAAGAAAAAAATGGAAATGTACCATATCTCTAACAAAATGATAATTGATGCATTTGTTTGTGTAAGCATGGGTATTGTTAACATTAATTTCAAACTTATTACATTGCTTTTTACATGATTAAACATAGAATAAAAAGCAGAAAGAAGCTTGGCTGAAACATCTTTGGAAGGGGGCAGAACACAGCAAAATGGAACGCAGTTATCCAGAAAACTTTGCACATGACTGCTAACCAGGTCCCCAAGGCGTGAAGTTTAGGAGTCTAGTGACTCTCCAGACACAGTGCTAGAGGACCAGTCAGGAGAGGTCCAAGGTGGCCTGGAAGCTGCTCACTACTCAACCATCTAGGGCTCAGGGCCCTGACTCTGCCCAACCTCCCCGCAACCCCTGGTGCAGTCAGGAAAGACCAGAGCCCTGAGCATTAGAGATTTGATTCTGACACACAAGGTATCATTCCTGTTGCTTGTTCCTGCCCGACTGGTGTCAAAAGCTGAAAGTGGAAAATTGTATGAGCTTTGTTCAACACAAGAAGTTCCATCCTTCTTCTGCAAATGGGACACCCAGCAACCAAGAGTGCTCTGTGCAAAGGAAAGGAGGAAGAAACCAACCCAACTCAATTCAAGATGTAACACAGTGTGTGTAACTAGGGAGGGGAATGTGTATATTGGCGTGACGATTCTAGGGCAAGCTCAGTTTTCCCTGGAAAAACTCTAAACTTTTTCTTTTCTCCTTGTAAAATATCCTGTGACCAAATGCTCTTCAAAAAAAGAAAAATTTGTGGTTCCCTTTCTGGGCTCCCAATCTCTGTTGCCCATCTAGAGAGGAATAAGGGAAGGAAGGGAGCCTTACAGATCTTCATCCAGATTATATGATTTGTGGCTAGAGACGTTATTTACTAAGTCTAGCGAATCTAGGACTTTAAGTGACAAGAAACTTCCATCCTTACTCAACCATTCAGTACTTTCAACTTACTTGGGTAGTTAAGTGTTTGGGGTTTTTATTTTTGCTTTTGTTGTATGGCTTTAGGGCTAGCAAATGTTACAACTGGCCAGAGAAGAAATTTGCTGCATTACTTTAGGTTCATTCTCTCATCAATAATTGCATCTTTAGGCATGGATAGCCAGAAAGCTTAGATCTTTGCAAGTTTTTGTGATTATTTTTCTGGTTAAAATCTACTGTGGTTTTCATCTAGTACATGAGTGTATCTTTGCTGGGCCCACTGGTTCTGAAAAGCACACCATGACCAACAGCATGTTTTCCATTTGAGCTGGGAAATAATTATACTGCTGGGTTTTGGGGCTTTTGTCCCCCAACGGCCTTTCTATCAGGTTTTAGCAGTGACAGATGGCACAATCACACATGATATTTTGGGAAAAGCTCAATGTAGAGAATATTTACAAAAGGAGCAGAGTTACAGAAACTAATGGGAGATGGCAACACACTGATCCAAAGAGATATCTTCTGATCCCTTAGTAGCCATTAACCTCTATTAGTGACTTCTAAAAGGGTGATGCAACTTGTATTCTTCCTCCTCATCACAGAGGGAACACTCATCCATGCCAGAAAGCATGAGATGACACTCACTGAAGCTCAGCTAACATATTTAGGAGAACAAGGAACTTGACCTGTCTTCTGCACTGTGTTTTGCCCTCTGTGCTCAGCACTGTGTACTTTCTCTAGTCCCTCACTACTCCAGTTGCACCTGAGAAAATTGATGACCCAGGGCCCTCCCATTGTTCTTGGGATCTTATGGGTCATATGGTCAAAGTGCCTTAACCTGCCTCAGGATCTTCTCTTGTTTTTCTCCCATATCCAGGAGGTAGTCTTCCAATCTTTTGCCAAAGAGACCTACAAAATATCCAGCACTTCATAGGAATATTTTGTAAAGGATACAAACTGATTTTAATACTACTCAGTCCAAAATGTAATCATGGTCCACCTGTTAGATTTAAACCTAAAATATGCCAAGCAATAAATGGAGCCCAGCCTAAATCCACATCGATCAGATAGGACCTTGAGCACCCGCCGTGGTCAATCGTTGGCCCCTAGCTATATGTTGAGGGTGTGTATACAATACTTAGAAGCTACAGAACTCTCATAATTCCCTGATTTATAAAATAAGAAACATTATGGTAAGAAAGATTAAAGCCTCTATAGTTTCTCTGAACTTTGGCCAAGATGGCAAATCAGAAATAGCACAATAGTCATTGATTGATTGTTTGATCATTTTTATGCCTAGATCTTGTAACCTGAACAACTACTTCTAAGATAACAATGTGCAATATATTAACTAGTGTTGGTTTCCTTTTATTTTTCTTTGAAATTTTGTATTATTTGTATCCTTTTTATGTTTTGCTTTTTTAAAAGAAAAGAAAAAGAAAAAAGTAGCACAATAGTCCAGGTAAATTGTCAGAGTTTGGTGGCACTCTCAAAGATTAAGGCAGGAAACTGTCCCCCAGAAAGCTAAATATACTCTGGAAGATAAGCATCTCTTTCACCAATGGATCATTTAAATTACTGCTGTTATTCTACATGTCATATCTTTAACAGACCAATTAATCTCCAGCATTTGACATGTGACTGTTGATTGTGAAAATGTACTTTTAGTCCCAATCAGGGAGAAGGCTCCAAGAATTTTTCATTTGCTTGGGATGAGAAGTAGTCTTGGCACTATGCTAACCTTTTTGTCCTTTCCCAACATAGTCCAAAGATACTTTATGTCTGGACATTCCACAGAATTTCAGATTGGCCCACTGTATTGATGATATGGACCACAAAGAGAAGCAGTGTTTGGTAGAACTCCTTGTATTTTACAGACAGCTCATAACACACTTAGGAATACTGCTCTAACCCATTTATTGTATCTCAGAGGCTGATGTCAATTTTTAGATCTCCAAAAACAAGAGAAGGTCCTGCAGCAGGTTCATGCCTTTGACTATATGATACATAAGATCCCACGTGTGTAAAAGGTATTCATGATAGATAAGGGTGGGCATCTTGTGAAGTGACTGATATCCTGATAGGTGAATTGTAGCACACATCTCTAGGGATCTTTACAAAGGCCACACCATGCATAGCAGATAACTACTTCCCATATGAAAAGCAGCTCCCAAAATGCAACTGAGCCCTAGTCTACACTGAGTGTCTGACCTCAGGACATACAGGACTGTGTGATCAGAGCTGTCCATTGCAAGCTGGATAGTGTCAGAGTCATTAAGTCATAGGGTAAGGCAGGCACCCCCAAAGTAATCCACATGGAAAGTTTGGCTTGTCTGTATCCACAATTTTATGTCCCACTCAATTAAACATCTTGCTTCACTTCCACCAGGACTAGGGATATAGCAAGAGTTCCACAAAACCTAAAGTGTGGCTACCAGTTTTCATATTGAAATTTTCTTGACATATCAGTAAGCAATGGTGAATTTACATGCAACTCTGATTATCATGAAGAGACAGGGCTGTTACCACATAATAATGCAATCATATCCCAAGGAGGAGTATGAATTGCTTCTTAGTGCTCTGTGCTCAGAGATATCTATAAGGTGCAGTTGCAGGAACTCCACCCAGAAACTAGAGATAAAAGCTTGAGTTACACATCATTCAATATTTGATGTGAGACTTCTGATCATAAAAAAAAAATGTTCTTTCAGTCTCCATCAGGGAAAAGCCTCCAAGCCAAGAACGTTTATTGGATAAATAACCTAAACCAACAGAAGTGGTTGCCAAGAAATTTAGGAGGAAAAGAGAGATGGCAGGTAAAATGGCACTAGGGGAAGAAAATAACGACTATTAATAATGACTGCAGGACCCGTGGCAACAGTCTAGATTGTGGCTTGTTGCCACAAATGTGTGTTTTAGGTATTATTAACATTTCAATCAGTAGGCTTTTAGTAAAACAAATTACTCTCCAGAATATGAGTGGACTTTACCCAAACAGTTGAAGACATTAAAAGCAAGGACTGAGTTTCACAAAGGAGAAAGAATTCTAAAAGAATGTAATAAGACAATGTTTATTACCTACAAGTTTAGAAATATTTCTTCAAGGCACACAAACAGCACTAACATTAGTTTCTCAACTTCATACTATCGACATTTCAAAGTGGAAAGATTCTCGTGGGGACTATCCTGCGCGTTATAGGACAGCACACAGCAATGCATCCCTGTGCATCGTAGCAGCATTCCTGACTTCTACCCACTAAATGCCGATTGGGTTCTCCAGTAGTTTACAAAACTACAGCCCAGTTGTGATAACCAAAATTGTCTTAAAAACAAGAAAAAATACATATACTGTATATAATATATATGCATATATAAATATATATGTGTATATAAATATTTAAGATACAGGTAGATAGATGGAGACTAATAAGGTATATTTTTCATTGTTTTCCTTCCTATTCTATAGTTTATCTGACAACTTACTTGAAGCAGGGGCAAAAATTACCTCATCAGTGAGAGTCACTGCCTTGAAAGAAAAAGGATTGAATAAACCGTACTACAATAAATAATTCTATTCATCAAAACATACATTTCAGAGTAAAAAGGTAAGTCACAGAATGGGAGAAGATGCTTGCACTGCATATACCAGCAAAAGATTCACATACAGAATTTATAAACTATGCTATTAATCAAAAAGAAAAAATAAGACAATGTAGAAACACAGACAAGAAACTTTGTGTTGGCTTCCAGCACTGGGACAAAATACCTGAGAAAATCTACTTTAAGGAGGAAAGATTTATTTTGGCTTCTGGTTTCACAGATTTCAGGACTAGTACATTATGTTATGACTGTCTAGTATGTGTGAGACAAGATTGCTTTAATAAGGTAATTTCCCTGCTGGGGGTTTTAACTCATATGCTCCCAATGGATGATCACTACTTTTCCTCTCTGAAAAATCAATAAAGTTAAATCATTGATAAGGGACAAAGTGGATACTTTCATAACAGCTTTGAGCTGAGTAGGAACATTATGAGGGGCCTCTTGAGTTTGCTTATCAAGAATTGTGTGCCTCATACAAAGTTTGAGGGTGAAACCGTTAAGAATCTTGCTCAAGGGGTAAAAGACCAATGAATTTTTTGGAGCCTGGAAACACCAAGATGCTAACAAGCCAGGGACAACAAACTGATTGGGTGGAAAACACAAGAAGGGGAATACTTCATGCTTGGTAGAGCCCTGGAGAAGGGTATGAGATATAAACAAGAGAAGAAAAGATTCAATGGGAGACCCCTTAGTTATGGAAAAGGTTAAACTGTTTCCCATTAGGGCACTGGAGGTACATCACTAGGTCCAATTCATCATGGGAAGGAATAAACAGTCTTTATTCTGTATATATGAATCAATGGTATAACTATCTTATAGCTTGACTTTTCATCAGAGAAGTAAGTAGTACTTGGTAAGTTCTGGTCCAGAGGGCCTCAAGAGGCTTTCTGTTCCATGGAAGAATTTTAAGGCATACCCATACCCAGGATTAACACAAGGAAAGAGGGAAGTTTGTCCCAAAAAAGGAGGTGGCAGATTTGGGACTACCCTTACCCTGACTCAGGACAAATTTATGATTCCGGCAGACTCCCCTGCCACTGATGCAAGTTTTTACTCTTTTGCAGTCAGTGAACAAACTATCACATAAATTAAAAATTAAAAACAAACAACATATGTTAAAAAAAAGTACAACAATAATCAAGAAAATACAAATTAATACCACAAAACAGTTCTACACTCACCAGAATGAATAAAATTAGAAAGACTGATAGCACCAAGTATTATAAAGGATAGCAACAAGAACTTTCGTGCACTGCTCTAAAAAGTGTGACTGACTCAATCACTTTGACAGCATCAAATGAGAAAGTGAAAGTGTACATACTCCATGATATCAATGCCACACTTAGCAATACATTCAAAGAAAACTGCATCCAAAAGCATGAACAAGAAAGAATGGTCATGCATGACATGTGGAAACCCAAAAGTCCATCAACAGTACAGTACATAAGTAAATAAAAATGTCATATTTTCAACACAATGGGATATTATCCAGAAGTTAAAATTTAACCACTAATAACATAGATTTATCACATAAATATGATGTTAAGAGAAAAAGTCACACTGAAAAGACCTATTGTGTCAGTCTACTTATACGAAGTTCAAAAACAAACAAAATTAATCTATAATGTTAAAAGTCATGATGGCCATTACATTTGGTGTGGATGGAGGAGGTAAAAAATAGAAAAGTGACACAAAGTTGCTTCTGACAACAGTGCCAGTGACAGTCTCTTTCCTGTCTGAAGTAGTGGTTGTGGGACAGACACAATGAGGTCACACCCTAGTGGGAGAAAAACTGAGAAGCACAACCAGGAGCTACAGGAGTAGAGAAAAATTTATTATATCAAGTAAAGAGAGCTGGAATTAATTTCCAAAGCAATATTCTCCCTAAACAAAGAAAGCAAGAGATGTTTATTGGGGAAACTCATATGTTCTCACATAGGGAAGACTCATCATCACATATAGAGGCAGAGATTCAAAAAATGGCTAGACACATATCTCTGGGTAGACAATTTAGTATTATAATGAGCAAAGTCTAACTCTAGGTCTTAAAAAATGAGTTAGATTAAATAAAATTTTTTTAAAATGAGTTAGACTGGACGATTTTTGCTGGTTTCTTATAAATTTCTCCAAAGAGCCTTAGCTGAAACCAAAAGAAAAACAACATTGAAGATGAGTAGCAGTCTTTTAAGGGGGCAGCAACTTTTGGTCCTGTAAGTATATGAGCTTGCCCTAATAGGGCTTGCTTTGCCCACTGTCTTAGTTACTTTTCTCTTATTGCTGAAACAAAATACCCAACACCCAAAGTAAAAAGGGAAAAGGTTTGTTTAGCTCAGTTTGTGGAGGTTTCAGTCCATAATCAGCTGGCTTTAAGGCAAGGTGGCACATGGCAGAGAAGCAACTGTTCATGGTAGTGGAAGATACCCAAAGCAACAAGAGAGCAGGGGAGAGCAAGCCTCCTTGGTCCCTTCTATAGTACACAGGCTACCCGCTGTAGGGCAGATGTAGCACTCACACCCTCAACCTTAGCATTAGACCAAGAATCAAGCATAAATTCTAGATTCAGCTGCCCTCAAAAAGCCCATCCCACCCTCCATGACCGCATGGGGCTCTGGGGGACCATCCAAACACAATCCATAACATCTACCCACTAATAACTACATGGATATATTCATTTTATGATATTTTGCTGAGTTATACCAGTACTATACTGTGTTTAAATGTTTAGATTTTTGTGGATTTTTTTAAAGTTGATTTTTACTTGATCCTTCTAAGTATACTGAGTTACTTAATTTCTAGTTAATATTTAACTCTTATTTTTAATGGCTTCTCTTTTTCAATCATTCAATTTTGTCATATTTTATAAGATATATTTTAAATATAGTCTTTTTGACTATGCCAGTTAATCACAAAAGAAAATTTTTTATCTGCCTATGAATGTTGACCCAGTAATTATTCTTCGTGAAGTACCACTATGTATGCAATTTATGGAGTTCTCATAGGCTGTTTTCTTTTCGTAGCCTGTCTTTCCATTTTTCATTAACTAATTTTACCATTTTTATCTCAGTTATCTCCTTTCCTCCACAAGGATGTTGAATTGAATTGGGCATAAACACTATTGCTAAAAGAAATATAGTTAACACCTGGCCTGGTTTATATTCCAGTCTGTCTTATTTCAAGATCTTAAAAAACATCATCTTTAATTTCCATCATAATGAGACAATTATTTTTCCACCATTTTTCTTCTTAAGGAGTACTGTTTATATTAAATTAAAGGTTTCTCTAATCTCATTTTTTAGTCAATTTTTTCAGACAGGTCAGAAGTTCTACAATAGAGTACCTTCATTTTTCATAATCATATTTCACTATTTTACCCACAAAACCTTAAATGATAAAAGTATTCTTTGCTTTTTAACACATTACACACTCACAAAACAGGATACCAAAGTAGGCCAATGAATAGGTAAGTTTTATTAAAGCAACCTTCAAGAGTACATTATGTCAAGCATCTCCTGAGATTCGAGTCATGTTGGAACTTAGGGCACTCAGAAACCAAGCAGCCAGCTTGCCACCCTGGTGAGTGGCTGTGGCCTAGCAAGCCATGGCTGCCCTAGGGCAAGAACCATCAGCTCTCCTGAGATCCGCACCATGTTGGAACTTAGGGTGCTGGGAAACCAAGCAACCAGCTTGCCGCCCTGGTAAGTGGCTGCGGCCTGGCAAGCTGCAGCCACCCCAGGGCCAGAATCATCAGCATCTCCTGAGATCCATGTCATATTGGAACTTAGGGCACTCAGAAACCAAGCAGCCAGCTCGCTGCCCTGGTGAGCTGCTGTGAGCCTACTGGCATGCGTGCTGCGATTCAAACATCCACCCCCCACTACCCACCCCGTTAGCAAGTGGGAGCCAGAGATCCAAGCATCTCTTCTGAGGTTGACTATATGCAATATAGCAAATAAGGGGGATTTCCTTCTACCATCTCTTTGAAGGCAAATATTTTTATTACTGTTTTGCTTTGTTCTGATTAATGGTATTGCTCTATTCCATATTCTGTTTTGATAAGTTCTATAATGTTCTGTATTTCCTTTGATTCTGATATACCTGATTGAAAGAACAACTATTGTGAAGAAAATGAGATATACTATTGTACCTATTACTGTTATCCCAGTAACCTGCTGTGAAGTTCTGTACCAATTTCACTACACTGTCTCAATTGGCTTTGTTCCATCTTGTTTTGTGGTATTGTACTACTTTAAAAATTAAAAAAATAATAAAAATTTTAAAAATATAAAAAGAGTACATTATGTCATAAAATCAGCAAATGTTTTATTAGAGGTGATAATGTGACTTTGAGATTCACAGGAGAAACTGATTTCCTCTCACAGACATTTTATAAGTTTTTGCTTTAAGACTGTGTCTTCTCCATCTTCTTGTCCATATCTTTCTTTCACTCTGGAACTAGGACCATATTTCCATTAAGCCCCTGCTGATCAGATATGCTAATAAAGGTTTAATACCCTGTTTAATAATCTATGACTCAGGAATGAAACTGGAGAATCATTTCTCTCACTGGCATAGCCTGGCTTTTCCTGCCTGTATCTATCTGCTATACCATTGATTGGTCTTGTGACACCCTGAGTGTTCAGTTACTATTACTGTGCTACAAACTACTCCAAAAGTTACTGGCGTAAAACAACCATAGTGTTATTCTCATGGACTCTGTGGCTCAGGAATTCACACAGGGCATAGCAGGAATGGTTGGCCTCAGCTTATAAAGTCTGGCACCTCACCTGTGAAGACTCAAAAACTGAGTCCTGCCACAGAGGCAGGAATACCTAACAGTATTTTCATTCACACATCTGACAGCTGTTTCTGGCTGTTTCTGAACTCACGCCTGTCAGTAGAAAACCTATACATGGTTTTTCCGTTTTACTGCCTGGGTGAGCTTTAACTTTCTCATAGCTCAGTGAATGGATTCTAATTATGAGCATTTCAAAATAATAAAGTAAAGAATGTAGCAGTTTTATGACCTAAAAATGGAAATCATATTCTTTGAAGCATCTTTAACCACCCATTTGTGTTCAAAGGAAGGGACACACATTCTACCTATTGGTGGGGCATGAGAAGTCTCTAGAAGGGCATGTGAAACTGAGGTGATGTTGTAGCCATCTTTGGAAAATATAATCTGCCTAAAACAAAATCCTACCAGTCCTGACTTCATAGCCTACATCTTCCAGTTTTTCTCAAAATTTGTGGAATTCTGCCTCTATTATTTCTAATACCCCAGCTCTTAATCCTTACTTGATGATAATAGTGATAGTGATGGCAACTGACAGTTACCAAATCCATAAAATCTCTGTGCTGTGAACTGCTTTAGGAGATTTAAATTTATTAGTCTTCATAATAATCCTATCAAGCAGATACTATTGTTACAGGTATATAGTTTACAGGTAAGGAAACTGAGACAGATGAGAGTGGCCTGACTCTCTTCCCATGCAGGCTGGAGGAGGGCATGGCTCAGTCTGTGGCTATTGTACCCCTACCTCCCTTGCTTCCCTTCATCACCCCTCAGCTGACCTGAACAACTTGCCTCAGTATCTTCCCTGGTTATTTAGTGGTACTGTCCCCAGGTTGCTGCAATGACAAGAGTGCTGCCTGGCTGTTGATTGCAGTGCCCTTTCCTGACTCCAGCCTCTTCAGAAGCTGCTGCCTCCTCTTTGAAGAAGGGGTTGGGGGTGATGCTGGCATGGCTAAGATCAGGGAGAGGGGGACCAGGTCCACTGTTAACATCCCCAACCTTGCTGGGGATTTAGCTCAGTGGCTTAAGTGCCTGCCTGGCAAGTGTGAAGTTGTGAGTTCGATCCCCGGTACCAAAAAAAAAAAAAAGAAAAAGAAAAGAACATCCCCAACCTCTTCAAGCCCCAGTTAGTTGTGGAGAATGTAGAAAGCCTTCCAGAAGATTCCCTAATCTCAGCCCTGCCATTTTTTTTTCTGAGACTTGACAGCTGTCCCACTCTTTTACTGAATGGCTACCATGATAGCTGCCACTATCCTAAATGCTGCCACCACCAACCTCCCCGCTCCTCACCCTCATCCCCACTCTGTGCATGTGATTGATTCATGCAGTTGAGTCAATCAAAGGCCCTCAGCCTAATCAGCAGGCCTGAATTTGAACAAATCAAAGGCCTGCACTTGGACCAATTACAGATCTTCAGTATCTATATAAACAGCACTCTCCCCACACAACTCTGGTTCAACAAGGAGAGCTTCCTCTGATGAACTGACCTACCCATGCTGGAGTATAGGCCATGTTAAAATACAGACTCGCTTGGTGGTCCTATAAACCTAACTGTGATTTATTTCTCAGGTAGCGTTGGCTCCAAAGGTCCTGCAAATGTACTCAGGACTATAATCCTTAGAAGTGTGGATAGAGCAGTCATTTCAAAAAAAAGAGCAACAAACACTAACCCAAGTATTCCAGAGATCATCAGCCAATGAAGATAAGCAGCAGACACTAGCACCATCAATTTACTGTGTCTGGCATAAGCCAGTATCAGATAGCAGTGGCTGGCAGCAGCAGGGACCAGCACCTGACTGTGTCAACTATTAGCCTCCAGCATTGTCTAGTGTCAATCTGTTGATAACAGGGCTAACAGAGCTGCACTTTGCCAATTCATGATTTTCATCTTAATCAAGCAAAAGAATCCTCAACTGATTGGCAACAAAACAAGAGAGAAGTTAAGAACATTTCTCAAAGTCATACAACCACAAGAGTAAAGATCTGTAATTTGAGCCCAGGAAATCTCTTTCCAAGTCCTGCACTCTTAATCACTCACCATTCTTGCATTTATTCAGTAAACAGTCATTAAGCATCTACAGAATGAAAGAATTGTTCAAAACTCAAGGGTAAAGCAATGAACAAAGCAGATGAAATTCCTGCTGTTGCAGAATTTGCATTCTAGAAAGAGGAGACAAATGACATATATACATATCACATCAGAAAAAAATATATATACAACAACAAGTGATAGGAAACATAAAGCAGGATAAAGATGATAGATAGGAAGGTCCAAGGAGGAGGGAGAAAATTGACTAGAAGTATGTTGGTCAAATACCCTCTCATAACATATTGGATTAGAGAACTGAAGTGTGGCAGAGCCATATGAGCATATAAAAGAATAGCATTTCAAGCAGAGGAACAAAAGCCAGGAGGAGCCAGAAGCAGGTTTATTCAGCTCAGCAAAAGGCTTAGCATGGCTTAGTAGGACCAGCCAGAAGGAGAGTGATAATGTTACCAGGAAGCTGGGTCCTAACACTGCAAAGAATCAGCAACACTTGCTCCTAGGTTCTTTGTGTCTTAGATAAAAGATTTCAGACAAGACATATAGGTAGTCACATGGACTTTAGCTTATTGAAAAATGACAGATTTTCAGAGCGAGAGAGAACATGCCTTCAGGCATGAAGGTGGGCAAGTGTCAAGATGAGACCTTGAATAAGGTCTCAGGCTACATTTATAAGATTAAATGTATCTCAAAATAAATATCATTTCTTTCCTCCAAAGTTATTGCTTTTTTACTAAGAACATGGGCTGTGTTGATCAACTTCATAGGAAAGAAGTTTCCTGGTCACTCCTCAGGCAGAATGTTTCCATTTAGTTTGTTTTGACCCCTCACCCATGATCTGCATTTTTATGGACCTTGGACATTATCAGCATGCTCAGATGAGGTTACGTTCTCTTGGGCTAAAGTTTGAAACCACAGTTTGTCAGGTTTTCTCTACATCTAACTAAGAAAATGAAAGAAAAAGAAAACTATGTCTTGGTTTTCATGCAACCCTGAGCTACCTGTTTCCAAGCCTACTAATGTCTAAATTTCTCCCTCACAACAGGCACTGAGGTCATAGAAAAACAGAAGAGTGGATCACTGTGGATCCTGAAGGTCACTGTAAAGATTTTAGTCTTTGCTCTGAAACCAGAGTCCACTAAAGGATTGTGAGCAGAGAAGTACTATTATGTGATTTAAATTTTCATGAGGATCACTCTGCCTATGGAGGGTAAGAAAGCAAGAACTGGAGTGAGAAAACCAATATATAAACCTTTTAATAATGGGGCTATCTTAAACTATGTGGTAACTGTTGTAGAGTGGACAAGAAGCCTAATTATGGATTTATGGTACTTATGGATTTATTTTAGAGACAGATCCAGTAGTAACTGTGGGAGAAAAAAAGAAAGGAGAAGTCAGTGCTTACTTCAAATTTTTGATCTGAACAACTGTGATACAGGAGGTAGGGCATGGCAAAGCTGGCTGGAGAAGTGGGTGGAACCTGCCAGTTGCAAGACCCCAGGACAATGCTAGGACACCATATGTAGAACATCTTTCAGGCTATCACTAGATGTACATGACATAAAAGAGACCAGATATCATGAAAACCTTGATCTTGACTCTTTGCGACAGCTCACTTTGAATCTCCTAGACACAGGGTACACTTTTATTTTTGCTTTTCCTTTCTTTTGTTCTTCCATTACCCTTCACCTCTTGCCTTTTAAACGGACTTTTGGCCCTGTTTTTAGCTTGTCTCATTCAATTCTTTGTTCAAGACAAGAAGGATCTGGAATACTTTTGTTTGGTGACCCATTTTTAAAGGAACCACCTGACAACTGGAAAATTTGCACTGCTGTTCCTGGAGTTTTAGAGCAAAAATTCCAGCTCCAGGAATCCCAACAGACCAGACTCTTCCACCCATGTTAAATTTAGATGCCTTTTTATCATTCCACTTGAAGATATTGGGTAGGTTGTTTTCTATTTAAGCTCAGAATTCAGGCAAAAGTTTCAGGCTAAAGTCAGAAATTCAGAATTCACTAGATATGATTTAAAAAATATGAGATTCATACGAAGGAGTCAATGTATATGGAGAGGCAAAGATGATGATTGGAGTGTTTTGACATTTGGAGATGAAGGGTAGTCAAACCAGGAAAGGAGACTAAGGAATGACTGAAGAGGAAATAGGTAGGAAGAGAAAGCATGTCCTGAGAACAAAGCAAAGAAAGTACTTCAGCAAACCCTGCAGAGTATGTGAAGGCCTGAGAAAAAGTCAATGAACTTTGCAAAACAGGGATCACTGACAAAAGCTCTTTCCACTGAGGAGAAGGCACTAAGCCAAACTACCTCTGTAAATGGAAGTCAGCTTTCCTTCAAAACATTTAATTCCTTTTTAAAAGTTCTTCAAGCCAGTCATGGTAGCACAAGCCTGCAATCTTAGCACTCTGGGAGGCTGAGGCAGCAGGACCATAAGTTCAAGTCCAGCCCTGGCAACTTAGCGAAATACTGTCTCAAACAATTTTTTTTGAAGGGCTAGGAATGTAGCTCGGTGTGGAGGCCCCTGGTTCAATACCTAGTATTTGGGGGGGGGGGAGAATCTCAACTTTGAAGTCACTGTTCTAAGTTCCAGCATTTCATCCAAGAAATAATACTCTGGCATCAACATGGAGTTGTATGAATGGTCCATAAAATGTACTAGTTATCATCTTTTTCCCCACAGTCTACACCAGGTATCCTGAACTCTTCAATTCTGCCCCCATGATACTAGATACAACCTCAGCCTAGTGTCCCAGAGGGCATACCCATATCCAAACCAGATACTGGAACCAGGGATGCCTCTTACTTATAGAGAATCTAAGTTTTTGTAAACACCCTTGGGTTTTCTCCCCTCCTCTCTTGCTTTGGTCATCCCATTCCACTGCCATTTTGTTCTACCCCATCATCTCCTTCTCTAGCAAAGACCTCAGTGAGATACCTCAGTGATGTAGTGACTTTCTCTCTAGATTCAGCAAAAATGTCATGTTGGTTCTGATTAGGTCTCCTGTGGATAGAACTGGTCAATGTTGACCTACAGAGGATAAAATGGATCAACTATGTCTTTCTTCCTAGGAAATCCCTCAGCTTGCACAACCACTGAACAATATAAGAAAATGTGAGATGAGAAGGTGGAAGAAGGCAAAGGAAGAGCCATCTTTGATCATTACTGCCTCAACTAACTCTCTGTCATGCACAGGCACATACACACATGTGCACACATCCATATAAATATCAGAGGATTTCCAAGCTGGCTAGTCTCCACATTCACTACCATTAGTGCCTCTTTTAATATGACCTCATGACAAAACACCATCACTATACTGGAGTGAAGGGAGATGAGCAGACCCAGACCTCAAAATCTCTGCTGTACAGAGAATATGAGAAGCAGCACCCTCCCCGCATGGGATATCCAGGCTGACATTCCTTATTGTGGGAGACCTAAACCTGGCCTCCATTCTGAGATAATAAGCCATCCTCACATTTCCGAGTTAAGCACTAGGGTTAAGCTTCTGTTTTGAGATAAATTCCTATTTCTCAGCCTTCCCTGGCCGTCCCCACAGACAACGCGTGGTATGGTACCTTCCACTGTTGCTTGGTAACCTGCTGATATCGAGGGCTCTGGCTTCCCACGCTTCCGGAACCCTATATATTCGCCGCGCCTCCCCTTAATAAACGAGATTTGATCAGAGCTTTTGTCTTGTCTCCATTTCTCGTGTCTCTCGTCCCTTTCTCATCCCCACTCCCCCTCTAGGGCCTTCGTTGACTCACCCGCGGGTCGGGACAAGTGGCGCCTCAACGTGCGGCTCTAGAATGGGGGATTCCATGAGGGACACTGTTCCTAAAGCTGGCACAAAGACAAAGGAAAGAGGATAAGTGAACGGGGCAACCTACTGCGTTTTTTACGCCTCAGTAAGTGAACAGTGATTATGCAACAAGCAATGAGTGAACATGGAATGTTTATTGAGGGCTTAGGAAAAGCTTTAAAGACACGAGGAGTAAAGGTTAAAATGAAACATTTGTGTCATTTTTTTTTGATTATATTAAAGAAGTCTGTCCTTGGTTTCCTACTGAAGAAACTATCAACTCAAAACGATGGAAAAGGGTTGGTGACGCTCTCAAAGACTATTATAAGGTTTTTGGACCCGAAAAGGTCCCAGTAACTGCCTTTGTTTATTGGAATTTGATAGATGAAATTTTATCTCAGAGACAAAATGACCCTCAGCTTGCTAATGTGATTAAAAAGGGCAAAAAGATTCTTCAGGAGAACCAAAGAGAGAGGGAAACTAGTTTAGGAGAAAAAGATCAAACTCAAATAGAACCAAATGCTGAAAAAGAAAAGGACCTGATGTCTTTCGATAGTGATAGTGAAGAAGAAAAGGCCAAAATAAATTGCAATAGGGAATCCCCTCCAAAACTGAATGCCACGCATAGCAAAGAGGCCAAAAAAAACTTGTCTGGCACTAATAATCCCCAAAAAGAGAGAACCGCTCCTGATAAATCTGGAGGAGCCAAACCCAAAAAAAATATACCCTGATTTGCCAAAACCTTTAAAGGCCAAGGTAGATAATGATGATATTGACTGGGATGATCTAGCGGAAGAGGCTGCCCGATATCATAATCCAGACTGGCCCCCGCCATCTAGTGTTAGTCCCACTGCTCCCGCTGATTTCGCCAAGCCTGTCCCCCTTTTAGCCTGCCCGGTCCTTGATCGCAGAAAAGAACTAAAAAATAAAATTGAGCTCCTTAAAGAACAAATAAAACTAGAAAAAGAGCACCAAGATCTTATAACTCTTTTAAAAGAATTAAAGCTAAAAAACTCTAATTTCCAAAACAAAACCGAGTTCAATCGTAGGGAACCGCAAGTGCCTGTTAAAAGCATGATAAAGCATATTGTTTTCCAACCTGATCAGATATCAAAATTGGGCAACATAGAGGCATTCCCAGTGACTGAGACCACCAATGTGGAAGGCCGCATGTTTCGACACCATTCTGGTTTCAATTTTAAAACGCTGAAGGAACTAAAAACGGCGGTTGCCCAATATGGGTCAACCACTCCCTATACTCTTGCTATCTTGGATTCGGTAGCCTCATGGTGGCTTATGCCTATCAATTGGCAGACCTTGGCTCGGGCCACCTTATGGGGGGGTGGTTATCTCCTATGGAAATTGGAGTATGCTGAGAATTGTAGAGACCTTGCCAGACAAAATGCCCAAGTTGGCCATGCTTGAAACTTTGAAATGCTGGCAGGAGAGGGCCACCAATACTGAGCAGATACGATATGACCCAGGGGCTTATGCCCAGATCCAAACTGCCAGCACCCAAGCCTGGAGAAAATTGCCTTCTAAAGGAGATGTCTGCTCCTCTCTTACTAATCTTAAACAAGGGCCAAAAGAACCTTTTGCAGACTTTGTCGATTGCCTAATGACAGTCGTTAACAGGATTTTTGGCGGTGCTGATGCAAATTCAGACTTCATCAAACATTTGGCTTATGAAAATGCTGCCTGTCAAGCCATTATTAGGCTACATAGAAAAAATCAGACTTAACAGGGTACATACGTCTCTGCTCAGATATAGGGGCTTCCTATCAACAGGGCCTTGCTATGGCAGCTGCCCTGCGTGGGTATACAGTCCAAGAGTTCTTATCCAGGGGAAATAACAAGAAATGTTTTAAATGTGGAGTGACCGGTCATTTTTCTAAAGACTGTAGAAAAAATTCTAAAATTAATACAAAATCCAAAATACCAGGGTTATTGTCCCCGATGCAAGAGAGAATATCATTGGGCAAATGAATGCAGGTCCAAAAGAGATGCCAATGATAAACAGTTGCCTCCCTTACAGGGAAACGGGAACCGAGGTCAGGCCCAGGCCCCCAAACCCAAACAAATCTTTGGGGCAGTCAGTTTTGTTCCAGCAAACAGCAATCCATTTCAGACCTCTTCAGAGCCACCTCAGGGAGCGCAGGATTGGACCTCAGTTCTTCCACCCACACAGTATTAACCCCTGATATGGAGATTCAGGCCCTCCCTACCAGGATCTTTGGCCCTTTACCTAAAGATACATTTGGCCTCATAATAGGACACAGGAGTTCAACACTTGATGGACTGCAGATAATACTTGGAGTGGTTGATAACGATTATTCTGGAGAAATTAAAGTCATGGTGTTCTCTTCAAAAAAACATCCATGCTATTATGAAAGGACAAAGATTTGCTCAATTGTTGCTCTTACCCTTGATCTCTACACCCAATAGGGTACTTTGTCAACAACGGGGCGATAAAGGGTTTGGGTCCTCAGTGCTTATTGGGCACAAATTATTTTGCCACAAAAACCCCTCATAACCCTATGGTTAGATGGTAAAAAATTCACAGGCCTAATAGATACAGGTGCAGATGTCACCATTATTAAAAGGGAGGATTGGCCCCCTGCCTGGCCCCTGGATACTACCATGACCCATCTAAAAGAGATAGCCCAAAGCCAAAACCCAGAAAAAAGCTCAAAACTTATAATTTAGAAGGACAAAGAGGGTAATCAAGGCACTGTCCAACCCTATGTTGTTGCAGGATTACCGATTAATCTCTGGAGTAGACTTGTTATCTCAACTGGGACTAATCATGGGCAGCCCCAACGCGATTGTTACTGCACAAATGTTAAACAATGGGTATTCACCTGGTCAAAGCCTGGGAGAAAATAGCTCAGGAATCATAGAGCCCATACAACCTGTCCCAAAAGCAGACAGAGCCAGATTAGGCCATTTTCCATAGGGGCCATTGACTCTCTTGTGACCCATGCAGAAAAGATCACATGGTTGTCGGAAGAACCTGTATGGGTCGATCAATGGCCTCTTAGCTCTGAAAAATTGTTGGCTGCACAACAGTTGGTACAGGAGCAACTTAAGGCTGGCCACATAGTTCCCAGCAGTTCACCTTGGAATACACCCATTTTCGTTATAAAAAAGAAATCTGGCAAATGGTGGTTGCTACAAGACCTCAGAGCAATAAACAAAACTATAGTTTTGATGGGGGCCTTACAACCAGGCCTCCCCTCGCCTGTGGCCAAACCTTTGGGGTATCTCAAAGTCATTATAGACTTAAAGGATTGCTTTTTTACTTTTCCTTTACACCCATAGGATCAAAAACGCTTTGCCTTTAGCCTACCTGCTGTCAATTTCAGGGCCCCCATGGACAGATATCAGTGGTACATCCTGCCACAAGGTAGGGCTAACAGCCCTACCTTGTGTCAATCCTATGTTGCCTTGGCCATTAAGCCAGTCAGAGAACATTGGCCAGACATGTGTATTGTCCATTACATGGATGACCTTTTGATAGCCGGAAAAGATGGCAACAGAGTCCCACAATGTTATGCTGACCTGCGAGATACATTACATGATAAGGGACTACAGACAGCCCCTGACAAAGTTCAGCTCACAGACCCTTATATTAAACTTAGGTTTAATATATTATATTAAACTTAATATAATATTATATTAAACTTAGGTTTTCAAATGAGGGGACCTCAAGTCTCCTCTCAAAAAGTACAATTAAAATTGGACAGACTTAAGACCTTAAATGACTTCCAAAAACTCCTAGGGGATATCAATTGGCTTACACCTTATCTAAAAATCAGTAAAGGTGAACTAATACCCCTTTATGACATTTTACATGGTGACCCTAACCCCACCTCCCCTCATGAGCTCACAGCTGCAGAAAGACAAGCCATACATATTGTTAAACAGGCCATTAGATATCAGGCTTCATGGATTATGACGAACTCCTACAATTTATCATATGTAAAACTGCTCTTTCCCCAACCACTGTTTTCTGGCAAACAGCACCTTTGATGTGGGTCCACCTGCCTGCCACACCCAAAAAGGCCATTGAAACATACTATCAGGCCATTTCTGATCTCATAATTCTAGGCAGAAAACAAGGAAGATGCTACTTTGGAAAAGAGCCAGATGTTATTTTACAGCCCTATACTAAAGAACAAATCAATTGGCTAATGCAAACCACTGAATTTTGGCCTATAGCTCTAACATCCTTTGCAGGAACTATAGACAACCATTACCCCTCAGACAAGCTTATTGACTTTGCCAATGAACACCCATTTGTTTTCCCAGCTGTCACCAAATTTAAACCACTAAAACATGCCTTGCTGGTTTTTACTGATGGCTCTTCAACTGGCATCGCTGCCTATATCGTTCAAGACAAGACAATAACCTTTCAAACAAACAGCAGGTCTGCCCAACTGACAGAGTTACATGCTGTCACCACAGTCCTCTCCACTTTCCCTACCCAACCCCTTAATATTTACACTGATAGTTACATACATCGCACATTCTGTTCCCCTTTTGGAAACAGTTGGACAAATTAGACATGCCTCCATTACTGGAGAACTTTTTAGACAAATACAAAGATTGATTTCCAAAAGGTCCCATTCAATTTTTATTGAACACTTGCATGCCCATTCTAAGTTACCGGGACCCCCTGCTGAGGGTAACCACAAAGCTGACCTGGCCACTCAAACTCAAAACCCTCTTTATGTACTAACTAACACTGCCCCTGATGATAAAGTTGTCACAGCACAAAAGAGTCACCAATTACACCACCTCAATGCCCAGACCCTTCGACTCATGCACAAGGTTACTAGAGACCAAGCCAGACAGATAGTTTAAAATTGCCCCTCCTGCGCTACACATCTTCCTGTTCCACATTTTGGAGTCAACCCCAGGGGATTGCTGCCCAATGCACTGTGGCAAATGGATGTCACCCATATACCCAAATTTGGAAACTTTAAATATGCCTATGTGACTATAGATACCTTTAGTGGTTTCATTTATGCCTCCCTCCAAACAGGCAAGGCCACCAAACATGTCATCAGCCATGTGCTCACTGCCATGTTGGTCTCTCAGGATGCCCACAACAGCTCAAAACTGACAATGGTCCAGGCTATACCAGCTCTGCCTTTGCTCAATTTTGCAAATATCTCAATATCCAACATATTACGGGCATACCCTGTAACCCTCAAGGCCAGGGAATTGTTGAAAGGGCACATCTCTTCCTTAAACTTACTATTGAAAAAATAAAAAAAGGGGAATGGTACCCCACCAAGGGATCACCCTGGAATATTTTATCTCACTCCCTATTCATCCTTAATTTTTTAAATCTGGATGCCAATGGACAATCAGCTGCCACCCGGTTTTGGCGCACAGAAACACAAAAACAGTTTGCCTCTGTGTTATGGAAGGACCCTCTAACTAATTCATGGAACATCCCAGACCCAGTCCTTATCTGGGGTTGGAGATCAGTATGTATCTATTCCAAACAAATGAAGTCTGCACGTTGGTTGCCAGAGCATTTAGTTAAGCAAGTAGATCAAGTTCAACAAGTAGAGGATGACTTTACAGATGACTCCAGGGAAAAAGAAACCCCCTGAGAGGACTTCTTCTTCTTTTCACAGATAATGACACCAAAAACCTGGATCCTGCTACTGAGAACGCTGATGGTCCTGCTGCCCACGACAAAAAGTAATCTTGGAGCTCCAGTTAACCCCAGGGAAATACAACAACAGATGTTTGGCGCTCCATGTAGTTGCCAGGGAGGTATTGTCCAGGTCACACCCTGCAGTTTCACCTCCTCCCGGGATTGTGGTGATAGATTAGCCTACCTCCAGTATTCCAGCTCTATAGGTGGAGGCTCCCACAAAGCTGGGTATGTTACAAAAAGCCTGTTATTGTTCCCCCCAGTGGAGATGACCAGGGGATCTAAAACCTTGCCCTAAGGAATGCACAACATACTATCACGAAATGCATTCCTCCTGTTATCAATCTGCACAAATGTGCACTGGAGCTCTCAATAAAACTTATTTCATTGCCATTCAACAGAGCTCCTACAGGGGCTCTTTTGGTGGGGATTAGGATATTGTCCCAAGAGTCCTTGGGTCATATAAGTATGCCCAAGCCTCATGCCCTGATACACCTGGTAAAACAGTGAGCTGGAATCAGGTCGTTCCCATTCATGTCTTCGATGGAGGCAGACCTCAAGACAAGGTCAGAGAGTTACAGACACAAAAGTGACTAGAGGAAATTAAGATGCAATGTTCCCCAAAATCAAATATCACCCTCTAGTGCTCCCCAAACATCAGGGAATAGATTTAAATACTCAAACTTCTGATATACTGACAGCCACACATAGAGCCCTAAACGCCTCCAATCCTGAATTAGCCAAAGAACGTTGGCTATACATGACCTTGGGCACCCCTATGCTCCTTGCTATCCCCTCAGACATAACCCCATTCTCTGTCACTACTGACAACAGAAAGAACTGCAGTGCCAACCTTCCCTTTAGAGTATAGCCCTTGGGTTTTAAAGATTCCCCCTGCCTTCAAGGAAAATTTGATAATGATACCTCTGATTTTGATGTTGGTTTTATTACCTTTGCCAACTGTAGCTACATAAGTAATTATAGCTCCTCCCTTTGTCTCCCAAGGGGACAAGTGTTCATTTGCGGAGGAAACATGGCTCTAATGCTCCTACCTGTCAATTGGACAGGGCTATTTGTGGTGGCTGCCCTGCTACCTGATACAAATATCACACCAGGAAATGAGCCCGTTCCTGTTCCTAGCCTTGACTACATTGCAGGCTGCACAAAAAGGGTGGTTCAATTCATTCCCCTGTTGGTGGGACTAGGCATTTCAGGAGCTGTAGCTACAGGATCAACAGGACTAGGGATTGCTATACATTCTCATATCAAGCTCTCTAACCAGTTAATTGATGATGTTCATGCCTTATCTAGCACTATTCAAGACACTCAAAATCAATTAGACTCCCTGGCTGAGGTAGTCCTCCAAAACAGGAGGTGGTTAGACCTCCTCACAGCAGAACAGAGAAGAATCTGCTTGGCTCTACAGGAATGCTGCTGTTTTTATGCAAATAAATCAGGTATAGTCCGAGATAAGATTAAAAGGCTACAAGAAGATTTGGTAAAAAGAAGAAAAGAGCTACTTGAGATAAGATTAAAAGGCTACAAGAAGATTTGGTAAAAAGAAGAAAAGAGTTATTTGAGAACCCTCTTTGGAGCCCGTGGAACGAAATGTTGCCCTACCTCCTCCCCTTACTTGGGCCCTTACTTGGACTATTAGCCCTGTTCTCATTAGGACCCTGACTCCTAAATAAGTTGATGGCTTTTGTTAAACAACAGATAGATTCTATAAAAATGCAAACTATACAGGTCCATTACCACAGGCTTGAGATGGCCAACAGAGGAGATTACACAGAGCCCTAAAGGCCTTATTGTTATTATGATGCCCAAAGCGGACCACCTTAACCTCCTTACCCTGGTGCGCTAGACTGGATAGCCAGAGACGGGCAACTGGAGCCCACACACATCGCCAACCACCACCTAAGACAGGAACAGAGCCTCCCGCTGCTCTGTTTTCCAATAACGGGTAAGAATCGAGTTGGCCCCATGTGAAGGCATCCTGACCCAAGACAGGCAGTCTCCTCAGGGATATACAGACTGGCTATTAATTTTTAGAGAAAAGGGGGACCCTGTGGGAGGCCTAGACTGGGCCTCCATTCTGAGATAATAAGCCATCCTCACATTTCCAAGTTAAGCACTAGGGTTAAGCTTCTGTTTAGAGATAAATTCCTGTTTCTCAGCCTTCCCTGGCCATCCCCACAGACACAGCATGGTATGGGACCTCCCACCATTGCTTGGTAACCTGCTGACATCAAGGGCTCTGGCTTCCCTCGCTTCCCGAACCCTATATGTTTGCCACGCCTCCCCTTAATAAACAAGATTTGATCAGAGCTTTTGTCTTGTCTCCATTTCTCATGTTTCTTGTTCCTTTATCATCCCCACTCCCCCTCTAGGTCCTTCGTTGACTTACCCACGGGTCGGGACACATTATAAGCCCTCTGGTCAGGTCTCCCTGGGTTTCTTTCTCAGGGCTCAGTATTCCTCTACCTACACCGCCTCCTCTACTACAAACTCATGTGCAACTGAGAAGTCTAGGGGTGGGGGCACTCTGACAAATGGAGACAGTTTTCTCCATAAATAATTTTAGAGAGTTGTGCTAGGGTGAGACAAAACAAACCCAGGAAAAGTCTTTTGGTGGCTATTTTGCAGACCAAGACTAGAAAAATCTAGCAAGAACCTGCCACCTGTGGTACTTCCTTTGAGTGGCTGGGAAATGGAATATATAGGACTAGAGAGGCCTCTCAAGGTAGAAGAGCTGCTCATGCTGAACAGTTTCTTTCTGGTCCAGTCTTGCCAAAGATATCTGTCTGTCTGTCTGTCTCTCTCTCTCTCTCTCTCTCTCTGTCTCTCTCTCTCTATCTCTCTGTCTCTGTCTCTCTGTCTCTCTTTCTCTCTCCCTCTCTAGCACTATTGAAAAAGCATACATAAGAGTAAATCTTCTGAGCCCCTTTCTCATTCACTGCCCTAGAAACTAAAAGCAGAACAGTCTCATGAGCAACTATCTCCATGGCAGGCCTCAGTTAGGTACAGGAGAGGGGCTGATGCTGGAGCTGAAAAAATATAAACTCTTTAGTCAAACTCCACAGAGAACAAATGCCTGAACAGAGCCAACTGGGGAGGATGTATGTGGAAGTCTCTTGTAGGGGTGGACACAGCACTTTGAGAAGTGCTGGTATCTCCACAAAGAACAAGAATTAGGGGATACAGCTTTTAGTGCCTGAGACCCTGGACTCAGAGCAGACTTCCAATAGCATTCCTCACAGAACTAGAGAAAACAATCTTAAAATTTATATGGAACAAGTAAAGGGCCAGGATACCAAAAGCAATCCTGCGCAACAAGATCAAAGAAGGAGGCATCACAATCCTAGATTTCAAGTTATACAGCAAATCTGTAGAAATTGAGAACAACATGGTATTGGCAGAAAAGCAGACATGTGAATCAATGAAACAGAACAAAGGGTGCAGAAACAACTTCACATAGATTCAGTCATCTGATCTTTGAAAAGGGTCCAAAACACTGGAGGAAAGATAGTCTCTTTTACAGATGGTGTTCAATTGGAACACCATTGGAAGACAATCTAGGCCAATATGTTGTCCCATGTACTAAACTAAAATCAAAGTGGATCAAAGACCTAAATATTAAAATATTTTGCTGTTCTCCCTCACCATGAATGGCTGCCCCTCTGCCATACACCACTCTGCCTTGAAGACAGCTGATATGGACTGAAATCTCTACAAACTGTGAGTTAAATAAAACTTTCCCCTCTTTAACTTTGGGTATTGGGTATTTTGTCTCAGCAACAACATAAAAAGTAACTAAGATAAATGGATAAAGAAAATGTGGGCAAATCAGCACCATGCATGGGCTGCTGCAGGGAAAGCAAGATGTAAGCCTTTCCCCATGAATCAGCACCATTCCTGGACTCTGTGGGGGAAAAGAACAATAACCAAGAAGCAAGCCCTCCCTGCAAATCAGCACCATTTGTGGGCCACTGGAGTGAGTGCCAGATAGCAGCTTTTTCCTGTGATTCAGTGCCATTTGTGGACTGCAGGGGAAGAGAACAAGAAGTCACCAAGAAAGCCCTCCCTTGTATCAGTGGCATGTGCAGGCCACTGTGGGGAGAGCCAGACACCAGCCTTTTCCTGTGAGTCAGTGCCATTTGTGCACTGTGCGGGGAGAGAACAAGAAGTCAACAAGAAGCAAGCCCTCCCTGTCAACTGGCGCCATGCACGGGCTGCTGAGGGGAGAGCCAGATACCAGCCCCTTCCAGCACACAGGCTGGGAAACAAGAGCCAACTCCCCCCACCCTCCACCACAACAGACCAGCTGATCCAAAGAAACACAATGATGGCTAATGAGGTGGAATACAATTTAATGCTTGTAGTGTTTAGTGTTTTACAGACATTTCAAGCTGGTGATCTGATCACTATTCAGAAGACAGCAATACACAGTGTAGCATCTATGGGGGATCTCCTTCTAAGGGTGATGGTCATTGTTGATTCCCTATTGTCTTGTTTTGAAGTCCTGTATCATTTTTATTATTTTGTTGGGTTGGGTTTTGTTCTGTTTTGTTTTGTTTGATTTTATTGTATCCGATGGCATGAGTAGCTATTTCAAAGATAACAAGATATATTATGGTAACCATTTGTATTTACTTTTATCTTGTTTTGAAGTCCTTTATTGCATTCATTGTTTTGTTTTTATCGGTTCTATTCTGTTCTGTTTTGTTTGATTTTTTTACTAAGTATGAAGCTATCTGCAGCTATTTTAAAGGCAGCAGGAGTCTTTATGGTCACTATTGTTGATTTCCTATTGTTTTGAAGTCCTGTGTAACTTGCACTGGTTTGTTTTGGTTAGCTTTGTTCTGTTTTGTTTTGCTTGGTTTTATTCTCTTTAAATTTTTTTTTAATTTTTAAAAAAGAAAATGTGGCATTTATACGTAGTAGACTATTACACTCTGCTGTAAAGAAGGATATACTTGAGTCATTTGTAGGAAATGAAGGCATCTTGAGACCATACATAATGTTAAGTGAAATAAATCAGACCCACAAGTTTAAGTATTACATATTTTCTCTTACATTAGAAGCCCAAAGTATAAAAACCAAAGAAAAAATAGATCATAGGAAACAGGGAGATAGGATTTTGTAAAAGGGAAAGGGACCAAAAAATAAAAATGGGGGAGGAGACCAAGGGAAGCAGAAAGGGGATAAGGAAAGGAAGGGAAGGAAATGAAAAAGAATTAAGATATGGGGTCAGGGATTTAGCTTAGTGGCATAGGTTGCTGCCTGGCAAGTGCAAAGTTGAGTTTGATCCCAGTACCACACATACACACACAAAAAAAAGAATTCAGATATGTTATATACATGTACTAACTCCCCACAATGAGTATAATCATTATGTACTGCAAAACATACTAGTAACAAATAAAATAAAAATATAAAAAGGAGAAGAACAGTATTGGGGTATTCCAGTATCTTCTATTCTCATTTTTCTTCAGAAGTAGGATTTGGCTGCTTGGTTCTACCATATTCTCATCAGAAACTACATGAGATGATGATCATGTAAACATCATCTAGCAAGAAATATCATAGTCTGAGAGAAGTCACAGAAACCTGTCCAAACAAAAATTAAGCAGGAGGCATTCGCACAAAGGAGGCACTGGTGAGAGGTAGTGGCAAACCTGCATCCTGCCATGCCCTGGCCAAGCTGAAAGGAGAAGCCTGAGTGCCTCCCTGAGTCTGACTTCCACCTGCTCTGCAAAGATGTCTGACCACCCCCAACCCCAGGAACTGTGTTCTTTCTGTTCCTCTGCTGTTTCAGGAAGCAGCTATGGCAAAAATAGTCTCTCAGGTCAGTGAAATCTGTGATTGTTACAGACTGAGGAGCAATTTTCACCTTCCCACAGAGCAAACAAGCTACACTTGCTCCTACACCCAGATACACAGATGGGAAACTTCTCTTATCTTGTTTTCTGGCTCAGATTTGAAAGTTATACTGCAAACGTGTCAGACAGTCTGTGAAAGCTGCAAACAGTTTAGTCATAATACTTATTAGAGAGATTAAAGAAAAACTGACCCACCTATTCCCAGAATCCAGAAGATGAAACACTTTGAGCAGTTTGGTGATGAAGCTGACACACTCAGGCACAGCCTATCACCATCAGCCTCCTGGAAGACATGGCAGTGGTTTCTGCCACCACAGTCTTGTCCCTAAAGGTACTGGGCATGAAGCTCTTGAAAGGATTCCCTTCCCACCTCATAACGATATCGATGGAGCTTCATCTCCATGAATCTATGGTCTAAAAGGTGTCTGATTTAGTGGAACCCTCCCCACTTAGTTTGTAACACCACAGTTCATTGAAAGGAGGACAGAGCCAAGAGAGAAAGGACAGAGTTGTCAGTAACTAGGGGTGTGGTTAAATTGATTAGGAGTTCATTCATCCCTTGGACATCCAACTAGGTTTCCAGAATGGAGAAAAGTGAGTAGGGACCTTTTGGCCTAGGAGTAGACACATGAGCTAAGCCTAGGAATTCAAAACTCTCACTTTGCCACAGTGATTGGTTCACAGGTGGTATGTAACCCAAACCAGTCCAACAACAGTCAATTCTGAGTTTTTTGCTAGGACTAAAGGACATAGAAATAAAAGCAAAAAATCTTACTTCTTCTAGAGAGGGAAAATCCTTCTGAAAAGAGAGTAAGAAAGATGTGGATTCTTCACCCTATATGAGCACTTTCACATAATGATGAATCAAGTCAGTAAGTTTTTGCTCTACTACCTGGTACATCTTCCCTCCTCAGTACTTCTTTTTCTCTCTGCAGTGTAAATCTCAGCTTTTATCCACAAAATCAACTTCTCTCTTTTTGTATCTAAATAATGGCCTAGAAAGTAGGGATTCACATGCTAGAGCAAGGTTTTGTTGAGAAAATATTGAGGAAAAAATTGAGCATAAAATTGATTCCATAAGTCAGCAAACAGGAAAGAAAAATGGTATGATATTACAGGAGTTGCCCATTGTAAAGGTTGATATTAAAGTTATGGGTTAATATTAAAGACAACTGGGGAGGAAAAAAACTAGATTACAAGTGCTGCCTGGCTTCTCTGAGAAGCAGCTCAGCTAGGAAGGTAAGCAAAAACATACAGGAGGGTAGAGGGGGCATATAAAAAGAACAAGGATTGTGCCACAATTCCAAGGCATAACTGAGAGACTACAAACCTCTCAGAGGAGCTGCTGCACAGATCTTGTGATGGTTTTTTAAAATGCCCACAAATTATTTGACATTTCTGCCTTCAAAAGTCAAAGCCAAGCTCCCCTATCCTCAGACTTACTGACTCACTTCTAATAAATGGATTGTGGTAAAGTATTGTACATAGCTGTGGAGACTGGGTCAATTATTCAAGGCTTTGAGCTTCCCTCTTATTCTCACTTTCTTGGGTCACTCTCTGTGGGCAGTCAGCTGTCATGTCATAAGAATACTGAAGCAATCATATTCAGAAATCTATATGGCAAGAAAAAACCAGGAAGTTTTTTGCCAATAGACTATAAGTGAGCCTTCCTAAAAATGACCCCCTTGCTGGCCCAAAACAAGTCTTCAGGTGACTGTAGCACTAGCTGGCATTTTGACCATGACCTCTTAAGAGAGCCTGAACCATAACCACCTAGCTAAGCTAATCCCATATTCCCAACCCACAGAAACTGTGTGGAAAAATAAATAGCATTATTGTTTCAAACCACTATATTCTTTAGATAATCTGTTAATAGCAACATATAACCAAGTGCTAGACCACAGCAAATTGCATGGCAGTGATGACAATGGGCAACAACCCACAGACAAGAGGCCTAACAGGAGATTTATCAAGGCCCTCACATTATCTACATTGTTGGCCAGAAAGCAAAACAAGCATTTCTTTTCATTCAGAGGACAAGGTAAGAATTGTGGGAACCAAAACCACAGGCCAAAACTACGCCCATAGAACCTGGCTTGACCATCAGTCATGGTTGATTCTTTGTGTTAACTTGAGAAGTTTAGAAATTTAACTAAGAGACTTAACAGGAAGCCAGGGGGATCCTTATTTGTAAATATCCTCACCCTGTGCAAGAGGAGGGCACAAAGGTGGTATGAGGGGAAGCAAGTAGCCTGCTTACAATATAAGGGAGAAGAGATTTGTTCTCTCCTTTTTTCTCTGGCTGCTTTTGTTGGCTGCTGCCTTAAAGTGTTGCCCCTGTGCCATGCCACCCTGACTGAGAGCCAGCTGATTATGGACTGAAACTTCCATAAACTGTAAGCTAAATAAACTTTTCCTTCCTTCATTTTAGGTGTTGGGTATTTTGTCCCAGCAATGAGAGAAAAGCAACTAAGACACTGCCTATGCCTTGGCTGACCTCAGCAGGCACTATGCCATGGCCAAGAAATGAGAGCCTTCTAAAGAAGCACTGGTGACTAGATGACAATCACTGACCAAAGAATATACCACACCCAGATATCTAGCTGTCAGAAGGAAAAAACAGGAACAAAGCTAAAAACTTACTCAGAGAAAACTGAGAATATGAGATGCTTTAAACTAGAACTGATAGTAACCTTTGTTGGGTGAGTTTGAGTGTACTCCACTACCAAGAAGAGACGTTTATGAGCAAGTCATGTTTAAGTATGGAAAATAAAGTAGTGTTTCAGGGTCTTATATTCGAGTTCACTATATAGCCCACAGTGGCCTCAAAATCATGGAGATCTGCCTTAGCCTCTTGAGTGCTGGAATTACAGGTATGTGCCACTATGCCTAACTCAAAGTTATATTTTGCATACCTGAATATGACTATAATAAACTCACTTACATTTTTATTTACCATGAAGTATTTCAGTCATACAAAAATATAAAGAAAAATAAAATGAACAGCCACGTGCCCACTGCCTAAAAAACAGGAAGTTCAAGTCTGTGAGGTACTCCTCCCTGATGTATTACCTCTATAGGTAAATGCTATTCTGATATCTCATTAACATTTCCATGCATTTTTTTTTTACTTTCACTATAACTCTATTTATCCCTACAATAAAAAAAAATCATTGTTTTTCTTCTTTTTAATCTCTAAATAAAAGCATTATATTACAAGTACTTATCTAACAACTTCCTTTTTGCTTAACATTATACTTTTGGGAAAGTATCAGAAAGCAAAAGGGTTTCTGGTTAAACCAGCCTAACAGGGTTCTTGCTGAAGACAAGTCAGGATGATGAGACATCTGGAGATGAGGGGAGACAAGGGATCTGATCAGATATTGAAGGTGACCAGATGTCAAAGGCACTAGTTACTTAATAAAATAAAACTGGATTTTACAAGAAATTAAACAGATGAGCCAAATTTAACCAAGCAAAGAATCCCACTGAACTGTCTCCAATTGGAGAATTTAGAGAAAAACAGGTAGAAAAAAAAAAAAGTAACTGAATTCACAACAGAGAAGCCTGAAGAGAAGTTGAGAGTGGGAAGAGAAGTCCTAGGACCTAGCTCTGAGGAATAGCAACATTTTAAGAATTTAAATATATCAAAGCAAGTGATTGAGACCCCTATCAGCTAAGATAAGGGCCTAGAAGACAGTGTCTTTCACGAGGCAAGAGACGCCTATTTCCAAAGGGAGGAAGGAATTGGCAAAAGCCCAGTGATTCTAACAAAAAAAAAAAACTAAGTATTAGATTTGGTACCACTTGGAAAATCCGTGTTCTTTTAGAGAGGGGAAATGAGGACGAGAGGTCGAACCCAGACAGGGCGAATTGGGAAGCAGAAAATAGAAGCCACACTTAAAAATCTGGCTATGAAAGTGAAGAGCAAAAGACCATTTTCTGGAGTTATCTTAAGAGGAGAGAAATTTAGGAACGTTTAAAGGCCGATAGGAAGAGCAGTGAGAAAACAGAACGAACAGAAAGACATCCAGAGTACCTACTGACGCACCAAACTAAATGCACATCCGGAATTTTGAGGCTTCAATAGCTTTAAACTTTAGGTACAGGATTTTTGTTGCTTTGTTTCTTTGGAAGGATTGCTTCCACGCCCCGTCACACCCACTCACGCCCTTGCACAGTCTTCTGCCTCGCCTCCCGGGAAATGCACGCCCAATCTTTCTAAACTCTTCCGGGTCGCCAGGAAAGGCCAAGCCCCGTCTCGAGTCCACGGTTTCTGTTCGCAAAAGAACCGCCCAAAAGACGCATGCGCAGAAGGTCGTAAAGGAAGGGGAAGGAAAAATTGTGATTTTTTTTTTTTTTTTAATTTTGCGCAGGCGCATTGGGTTCCGATCGCTATGCGGGTGCTAGTGGGTGAGGGAAGGCGGAAAAAGAGGTGGGGGCGGACATAACTAGGGATTGAAAGCAGGAAGTGTTTGCCGAAAGGGCACTGGCGTTGACCGCCTCGCTCAAAAAGCTGACTCCCCCTAATTCCAGGGACTTGTGTCACCTCTGTCCTCAGGGAGGGGAGAAGTAGAGTCAGGTGGGATGGACGCAAAGCGCCTTCCTGCACACCGGAGTGTAAAGTGTTTGTATTCTCCGCTCAGGTGGTGGGACGGGCTTCATTGGGACAGCCTTAACCCGGCTGCTAAAAGCCAAGGGCCACGAGGTAACGCTGATCTCCCGACAGCCGGGGACGGCTCGGATCACTTGGGTACGCAGTCCTGCAGGGAGAAAGGCGGGGGCTGGGAGGGCGGCCTGGGCGGGACGGCGGACCATGCTGTCTCTGGCAGGAGGAGCTCTCCAGGTCGGGGTTGCCGAGCTGCGATGCCGTGGTCAACTTGGCCGGAGAGAACATCCTCAACCCTCTCCGAAGGTCAGCTGGTGCCCTAAAGTAGGTGTCCCCCAGAGCAGAGGGAGGACAGGGTCCGACTCTGGTGGGGACCTGCGAGCTGTGGCTAATGGAGCTTACAGATTGAAAACTAAACCTATATCGCAGAGTACTCGTCCCACGCATGCACTCACCTGCTCCGCTACCCAGTCGACTTAATTCAGTCGATTTAAATTCTCAGGAATAGCCAAGAAAGACCTCTTTTTTTCTGCAGTAGACATACTCTTTTGCAATGCCAAGTTCTACTAGAAATTGGCGTAGAATATGCCCCAGGGATAAAGACACATGTGCATGTATGTAGTTAATGACTTTTTACTTCCTGTTTTTATGGTAGGTGGAATGAAGCCTTCCAAAAAGAGGTACTCAGCAGCCGCCTGGAGACCACCCAAATGCTGGCAAACGCCATCACAAAAGCCCCACAACCACCCCAGGCCTGGATTGTGGTCACAGGTGTAGGTACGCCCACAAACCACCAACCTCTCACATTAGCAGGGGGGGATAAGAGGTGTGGCATTGAGAGGTAGCTCAGGGCTTTTAGTTGTATGCACCTGATTGCTGATCTCTTCTAGACACAGTAACTCCTAGGCCCTTAACTCGTGCATGTTTCTCCTGACCTCTGTGTTTGCACTGAGAAGGGGAGGCTCTCAGAGAAAGTGGCCTAAATTCTAAGGAAAAGCCCACCTGTTCCCAAGGTGCTTGTGGTAAGTTCTGTACTTACCACACCATAGTTCTTTAGGAACAGAGTTCCTGACTATTGCTTGTCACCTTTGGGACCAAATAATTAGTTACACAGTAGACATACCAAGCATGTACTCAAAGTGTTTTGTACATATTACATCATTTAATTCTCGAAACAACCCTATGAGGTAGGTACTATTATCCCACTTTAAAGATGCACAAATTCCATACAGAAAAGTAATTTACCAAAAGTCACAGAGCTAAGAAATAGCAGAGCTGAAATTAAAACTCAAGCAGCCTGGCACCCAGGTTTTTGTTTCTAACCACTACAGTTTAGCAGCCTAAACTGGGTGTAGCCTGCAGACAAAGGAAAGGAGTTTACAAAAAAACAGGTCAGGTCATAGAGAAGCTCAGGGGGGAAGTGTGCATGGAGATACCCAAGGACCACAAAGGGTGAGGCCAAATGGAACCCTGACCACAAAGGCCCAGGCAGGACAAAGACACCCAAAGCAAATGAGTGTTCTTTCACTGACAGCTTACTATCAGCCCAGCCTGACTGCAGAGTATGATGAAGACAGCCCAGGAGGAGATTTTGACTTTTTCTCCAACCTTGTGACCAGATGGGAAGCTGCAGCCAGGCTTCCTGGAGATTCTACACGACAGGTAGTGGTACGCTCAGGTGAGAACCAAGCAACCTGGTAGCAGACAGGGTGGCATGGCTTCACTGGCTAGGGAGGGTGGAGTAGAACCAGGGGAGTTGTGCTTACAGAGAGTGAGAGGATGCTATCACTTCTGGAAAACCTACAGAGGGGAGGAGGGGAAGTCCCAAGGAGAGCCATATTCCTCAACTCTGATACAAAGCAGAGTCCATGTGGGGAAAGAGTAAAAAAGGGGAAACTATGAGGAATGAGAAACAGTCAGCCTGCTTCCAAGCTGAAAGCCCTCCCTGTACAATACACTTCCCTATTCTAGGGGTTGTGCTGGGCCATGGAGGTGGTGCCATTGGCCATATGCTGCTACCCTTCCGGCTGGGCCTAGGGGGCCCCATCGGCTCAGGCCGCCAATTCTTCCCCTAGATTCACATCAGGGACATGGCAGGAATCCTGACCCATGCCCTTGAAGCAAACCATGTGCAGGGAGTCCTCAATGGCGTGGCTCCGGCCTCCACCACTACCAATGCTGAGTTTGCTCAAGCCTTGGGCACTGCCCTGGGCCGCCCAGCCTTCATCCCTGTCCCCAGTACTGTGGTACAAGCTGTCTTTGGGCGGGAACGTGCCGTCATGCTGCTGGAGGGCCAGAAGGTGATCCCCCGGCAGACACTGGCCACTGGCTACCAGTATTCCTTCCCAGAACTGGAGGCTGCCTTAAAGGAAGTCGTAGCCTAGAGAAGCTCATGGCAGGAGCCCAGGCCTGTTCCCTGCCAGAGGCTCCCTGGTTAGGTACTGTGAACAGCCTCAGGTAGTCCTCTACTTGAGATCAGAAACTATCTGGCTCTTCAGGGTTCCTCTCCCATTCCTTTCTTCCCCATTGTTGTGTCTCTCTCTCTCTCTCTCTCACACACACACATACACACACACACACCTTATTTAACTGAATTCTCCGGTCTCAAGGCTGTATCTCATCAAGTTGGGACCTGAACCTCTTTGAGTCCCTGTAGGAAAATTTCCAAGTTTAGTTTCTCTGTGTCACATTGTTGCCCCAGATCTCCTTTGTGCTGTGTAGAGTACTCTGCAGCTTTGGCAATAAAGATAAATTATCTAACTGGTTCCAGCTCATGTTTTCTAGATTCTCCTAGAATTTATGCAAGGACTGTTGCTCTCCATTTTTCCCAGCATGGGTTTTTTGTTGTTGTTGTTGGGTGGGGTAGGGTACAGAGAATAAACTCAGAACCTCACACTTGCCAGGCAGGTGTCGTGCCACTGAGCTATATCCCCAGCCCCCAGCACAAGGATTTTTCATTACAGTAGGCAACAGCTCTCCTCATCCTTTCCCTTTTTGGTTCTTGTTTATCAAAAGGACTGATCACAATTATAAGGCATGAAGTTATGATAAGGGTAAAGATTAGAAGACAAAACAAATGATGACCCATTTCCAGTGAGCTCTGTGATGACCCTGCACATCTGTACACAAAGTACATGCCATCAGAAATGCTACCAGAAGAAAAGACAAGGCCCCAGTGTAGGTCAGCCTTCAGTCTGTGTCACCAAATACCAGTGCATTAAAAAGCAATCACAGGGCTGGGGATTTAGCTCAGTGGCCTAAGTGCTTGCCTGGCAAATACAAGGTCATGAGTTCAATTCCTGGTACCCCCCAAAAAAGCAATCACATTAGTCCCAGTTTATCAAACTGCAGCAGGACAAATCCAGCCCCTAGGATCTGCCCCTCATCTAATTGGAGCCACTTCCATCTTCTAGGCTCCTTAGCACAAAAGGTCAGAAGATCCCTTTGACCAAGTGTAAGTCCACCATCATGGAGAGTAAAAAGGGCAGGGGACCAATCATAGGCTACAAGTTCAACCCTATCAGGAAAAAATAAGTGCCAAGTATTCATCTGGGACCCTTTTCATCTCCCTAAAGTATGATGTCTGCCACAATTTAACCAGAAGTAGTTCATCAGCTACTACTTTAGGCCATATTATCCAGTCCTCTTTCTTCCCAGAGCACTATGGATTTCTTGAGTCACTGTCACCTCACTGACCAGCCTGTCTCCACCACACATATCTCTAGCCTGGATCAATACTGACTAGCAATATAAAGCACCAGCAGGTAGGAGGACAAAGACAGTGGGACCTGGGGACCCTCCCTCATTGTTCAGCTCCTCATGCTTGGTTCCCTGCCATCCAGGGAAGAAGTCAGAGCCTAATCTGGAATGTGCTGCAGGACCCAAACAGAACAAAGACCAAGGACACCTGTCCCACCTCTTATCTGGTCTAAGACACTAGGAAGTTGACTGTCTCCTAGAGTGATAGGTCACTCTAGGACAATGTGCCTGAGGGAATGACCAGCCTCCAAGGTAACAGAAAAGCATCTACATTAGAGAAAGGACTACCAATGAATACTATCCCTGTAAGAAATGTGCTACCTTGCAGGTAGTAAATTCCCCAGCACAGAAGGTATTCAAGCAGATACAAGGCAATGACCTATAGGACTCAGCATTGAGACAGGATGTCATGTGTGTTAATGGAATTAGTATGGTGCCGTCAGGTACCTTCGAACTCTGACTTTTCAGTTTGCATTTTCCAGGTAACCGGTTCATCCAGATAAAACCTCTGTAGTCCATCTCCACATATAACCACACCTGTGCACACATGCACCTCATTCAAAGCAGAAGTACCTCAACTTGCACCACTTAGGTCTTTGTAAAGAAAACGTTAACTCAGAGCACATTAACATCATTGCAGAGCATGGCTTCATGGATTTGGTGAATATTCCCAGTGCTTCAGCAACAAGGACCAAACCAAGGACATCCTGACACATCTGTTAATCTGTAAACAAACACTTGATGCAACAGGAGAGCTGCCATTTATAGGAACCCTGAGAGTATTTTTAATAATGCAATCATCCCTAACTTAACTATTTTATAAATGTGGGTTCTAAGAGCAGACCAAAAGGGATGCAGCCATTATTTGGCATGGCATTCTGAGGACACGGTATGAAAATCTAGGGCTTGGAACCTGAACATGAATGACCTACATCACTCTGAGAGCAAAGTTTTGGTCAGGGAGCCTGTGCAGTCACAGGCGAACACACCTGAGACTTGGTCCGAGCACCTTTCCTCCAAGCTTTCCTCTGCATTCCCATGCCTTCCCCTGATAGGCACTTTTATTCTTGATTTATAGGCAGAAGTACAGGCCAAGCAGCTCAATGAAAGCCACAGATAGGCACAGTGAGACTGGAAACTAGTCGCCTTCTACCTAACAGGATAGCCCCTCAAGAGGCCAGTGTTCCTTCTGACGTGCCCAGCAAACAGCCCAGCCTGCAATTTCGGTCTGTCCTCCAGTCACAGCAGCAGCCAGGGGGAGGCAAAGCCCAGTTTTTTTTGCCATCCCTGGGTTACCCTAGCCTCTATCCCGACTCAGCCAGTGGTCCCAGTCTCCATGACTTACTTTTTCTAGCAGCCCTCTACCTACAGAAAGCAAGAATGCTAAAGCATGATTGGGAAGTTAAGGTTGAGGGGAACCTCTTGAGAGGTGGTTGGAGTTCTGACTTGAGATAAGGTCACTTTCTGAACCTGTCCCCAAAACAACCAGACAAAAACCTTTCCTTCACTGGAATGCTCTTCCTGGTTCTCCTCTGACCCAAAGAACCATCTCAGAATGACTCTGAGCCAGAGTCTGAGCAGCACAGGGACCCTCACAGAAGGCGGTGGGCTGGGGGAACCTGGAGCTAATAGGGCAGCAGTCACACAGGCGGGTAATTTACGGCTCAAAAGTTGAGACTCAGCAGGGCCTCAGACAGTTGGTTAATGTCCCTGCAGTATGGTTCCCGCTGCAGGATGAAATCCACCTTGTGATCCTGACCCCAGAACACCTCCAACAGCTGGCGCCGGAGCCGTTCTGTTTCCCGGGTCTTCCGAATGCCACCACTGCCTTTTTCCTCTTCCTTCCCCTGCTGCTGATTGCTGTGTCCTGAAAAGCCCTTGGAAGGATGTTGAGCCTTGGAAGACACTTGTTTCCTGGGACAAAGTAGAACAGGAAGAGTTCAAGAACATGCTGGAGGGAAATCAGGCCTCAGTAGGCCTCTTCTCTCATCCTTGCCCCTGTCTCCAGCCTGACTCAGTGCCACAATCCTGAAGTTCCCAAATATGGCCACAGAGTGGCAGTGTCGACCCGCTTTGAAGAGGAGCCTGGCGCCTTTGGAACCCGAAGAACCCTGTCACAATTAAAATGTAGGGTCCTAAATTAATCTCTTAGTGGTCCAGCAGAGGGCGTGGTGAGTACACGAGCCATCAGTACAAGGGACCATCTTCCCCGTAATTCCATCAGACATACTACTAATAATTTAAGAGAGACAAGAAACAGCCATTTCCCTTCCAATCAGGAAGCTTGTGTCAGAATTCCCTGGGAAAATTTTAAAGGCCAAGTCCAATACATCCCAAATCTACAGCATAATCAAGCTGGCCCAAACTGAGGCACATTCCCACCTTGGTCTCCAGGCCTGCAAAGAACAGGGCTAGGAGTTCCCTGCAGAGTGAGCATTACCTGGCTGGCTTCTTCAGGAACTCATCCAGGGTGGGCCCGTTTCGACCCAGTGGGTCATCAGGAACCATGAAGAGGTTTCCCACAAAAGTGAAGGGCAGCAGGCTAGACAAGGAAAGAAAAAAATGTCACAGAAGGGCACTAACTCACCTCCTAGACAGCTGAGACCAACGCCACCAGAAGCTACTGGCTACCATCCCTTGAAGCAACTTCAAGCCCCTTTCCAGAGTTCTCACCCAGTGGCCAGAGAAGAGCTGGTTTTAGAGAAAGGTCTGAATCCGTGCCCTATTCTCAAGGGAGAGCTCCCTCACCGCTCTCTGATGATTGCCATCCACTTGTCAGACTCCTCCGCCAGGTCCCGGAACTGGTCATTGGAGACAATGATTCCACTCTTCTCTTCAGCCAACTTCAACATGAACCTGTCTCAAAAGCCACAGCAACCTTGTAAAGCCCCACCCCCAAAGGATGCTACTAAATCCTTCAACCTGTTTGCAGTGATGGAGATCTGGCCCTCCATGTCACCTTAGCCCAGCTAAAGGTGACTAACTGAATACAAGAGCCATTGAGTAGAGAAGAAAGATGAATCCAAAATGGCCTCCTAACAGCATCCCACCAGCTCACGGAATTCCTCCACCCAACACTTGTGCCTCATTCCTGGGAGGCAACAGGATTAGCTCTGACTCCTTCTACCCTACCCTACCACCACTCAGATCCAGTATCTGAGTGAAAAGTCTTCCACTTGCCCCTTCCTTTCTAGTCCCGTAATTACCATAGTGATTCAGATATTACAATTGCTTATTGCATTGCCTCCTAAGAATCCATCCTGCTCTAATCATTCACCATTCTGCAGGTCCCTCTAGCAAGAAAGCATGCTTTTCCTCTACACTGAGCTCCTCCACACTTGCCCTTCACCTACCAAGTAAAGTTCACATGTGCATCCTGGCAGCTGCAGACCTCTAGAATCTGGCTCTGAGCCACCCTTACAGCTTTCTCTCCCAGTATTCCCTAATGTGCCCTCAATTCCAGCCAAAATCAATGATCAGATTACATCCTGCTCTCTAAACATGCCCTGTGCTGTCTGTCTTCCAAGTTTCTCAAACTATTCCCTCCATCTAGAAAGTGGTTCCCATAACTTGCTGATGAACAGAATCACCAGGGGTGCTTTTTTAAAAATAGATGCCTGCCCCTAACTTTGGTAATTCTCATTCCCCAGGGAAAGATGCATGCAGTAGTAAGTAGTAGTTTTTAGCAACCAAGGGATCCAGCCCTTCCCACATCTTCTCCTCCAACTATTCACAAACCCCTCCCCTCTTACAAAACCCAAGTAGCAGGAGGGCTCCTTTCCTCTGAGCTCCTGTAGTACTGGATTTAGTTTCTTTTGCCTCTTTGAAGTAAAGAATCAGATCTTGTTCTGTTTTCCTTCTGAAGACCAAGCACCTAGTAGTAAATGTGCAGTTGGTATTTAAGAAACACTGTGGTACCAAGGGGGCTAGATATCAGGCTTAGGTGTGAGAAATGTCTGGTTCTGTGTTCCCCTCTGGGAAACAAATTAAGGGGCTAATATATAAATGTATAAGGTATACATGAGGGATACAAGAAACATGCTCCAGTTAAGTATGTCTTTCTGCTACTATATTATGTTGTATGTTCCACAATATTCACTCAGCAAGCCTGCACTGTATACTACTGTGCTTAATCACTGTTTGGAGGCAAAATTTCCGATTTATATTGTGTTATCTGCATACCAGGTCCTATACAACTGCACAGGCACATTCTTTAAAATTCATTAAAATTGTCTCAGCCTTTAGTTTCCATTCTGCTTCAATGCTAGTAAGGAAAGTTTCCATACCTTAGGGGAAAATGTGAGAGCTAGACATAAAACAAAGTAGCACTGGGAGAAACTGAACTGTCTCTTTGTAGAACACCATTTACTTATAAGAGGTGTTAGTTAGGTATTTGAAAAGACAAGATATATCATCATTATGGTTTAAAAACTAATTTTAAAAACAATAGTGTCCCAAAGCATAAAGAACTTGTGGTTATAAAATTTTTAATTGGTTCATTAGCTTTAAAATCTGCACATTTCCCACCCTTGTATGCACACTGTGGCCAAAATATACTCTGCTTTTTTTTTTTTTTAAACCATCGGCAGCAATGAAGTGTGTACTTTCTTTGTCAAGGTAGCTAACTGTTCTTACCCTCTATCTCCACATACCTAAAATACAGGTAAGATTTTATGCAACACATACTAACTCGTGTGAAGAAAGCACACACCTTAACTTCTTTAGTCACAAAGAGGGTGAACGTATAGAAGGCCCTGGGGTTAATTCACTAGGAGATGGACCCACATATAGTCTCAACAGTAGTGCAATTTAAGACTCAAATTCAAATTTAAGATCTTTCCATTCTAAATCCAGTGATCTTTCAAATAAAGCATGTTCAACCCAGTCCTGTTACAGATTGTGTTTCTTCCTTTTACTTATTTGAATGTTTTCTATGGTTTTTCCATAATGTTGGGCGAATTTCTTTACATATTTGAAAGTTTAGATTGTAAGAAGGCACCTGTCAGCTGCTCATGTCACCAGCTTTCCCTCTTTTTCATTAAGCCAGTATTTTCTAAATAGTAAGGCACTATATATACAATATAGTTTGCTTGATGGAGGAAAAACTCTCCACCACCAAAGCTCACAGACAGCAAACAGTGAGAAGCTTTTCTACTGGGCTGCTTTAATATCAAGCCTGGAGCCAGGGGAGAAGCAAGTACCTGTCATCATAGGAGGAAATCCTCTTGCCATCCATGACTCGCGAGGGCGTGAGGGAAAGCAGGCTGAGTGAGTGTAGCTTTTGCAGGAAATGAATCTCTATGTAAAAAAAAAAAGAAAAGAAACATAAACAGGGCTGCCCTCAAGGTGGAATCAGAGACTATCTCAGGACAAAGACGAGCACAGCTAACTCACCTCTGACCTTGCCTTCCTTACTGAAGCGCCACTGAGGCACAAAGACAGTTATGTCACGATGTCCACGGTCCCAGAAATACTGAACAGCAATAGCAATGCCACGGCTAGAGAAGTAGTGCTGGAGGCCATGCCTGCAGGGGGAAAGGGTCAGTGCATGAGACCCAAAGAAGGAATCTGGCAGGCTGGCTGCAGTGCCAGCCCTGCAGGACATGTCCCCAAGGTAAACAAAGACTCCTATCTCAACCCTTACCCCCAGGACTCTGAGTCCCAACAGGTACTCACACCATGGCCACATTGCTGCCATCGATGACAATATGACGAAGGTCTGGCTGGCCTGGCACATTGGCAAGGCACAGGGTGAAAGGATCCTGCAGGGCCTCTTGAAAACGTTGAGTGCCAGTCACCAAGTTGCCTCCACGGGTGCCTCGTTTTCCCGAACATCCTCGACCTCGACCCTGCTGCTTGTCTCCCCTGTCTCCTAGATCTCCCCGGTCTCCACAGGGCCACGGGGGTTCAGGAGCAGGCGGGGGACTAGGCACTCTCGGAGCCTCCCCATTATGGAGCCGCTGGAGGAGAGAGGCTCCCCGGGACTGAGCTGCCCTCTGACAGGGCCCCTGAGGACCAGCAGGCTCACCCTGGACACTAAATCCTCCTCTTTCCTGAGTCACTCCTTCCCTCCCCAAGGCCATTCCTTTCAGGCACCCCATCTCCCCTACCCCTCCACCTGCTGGCTGTGACCTGAAAGTTACTTCTTTCTCCCAGGCCTCTTCCCCAAGTAGCTCCTTCCACCACAGATCCATCTCCCTGGGACCGCCTTGTTTCCCTATATTCTTCTCCACAGTAGGACTCACGCCACTTGCCCCCTTTGACTCTTTCTGCCCTACACAGCCAGCATCCAGAGATTCCCCGCCTTCACTCAGGGGAGCTCTGACTCCCTGGTGCAGAGCACCCAATGGCCCCTGCCCCAAGGACGCCTCCTGCACCAGACTCAGCAGCTCCTCCTGGACAGCCAAGGGCAGATGCAGCAGGGCTTTTGTGTGGGCATCCACCCTGGGCTGCAGCAGGGCAGAGAATTCCCTCAGCACTCTAACATTCTGAGAAGTGGTGGGGTACAAGCCCATCTGTAAATCCCAGCTCAGCCGCTCCACCAGCTCCTCTACGCGACTCTGAGCCATGACAAAGGCCTCAGTTAGTCCACTGATCATCAGTGAGCCAGGTGCCCCAGGAACCAGGTGGGCTGATGTGCTCCAAACCAGACAGTCAAGGAAGAAACCCTGGGCTCCCAGGAAGATGCAATGCAGTCTGGGTGGGTAGTGGATTTCATTCTGCAGTTCCGGGCTGCAGAGACCTTTCAGGTACTCCTGGGGGAAGGTCAGAAAAGGAAACTGCTGGAAGCCATTCCCTTCTGGTTCGTTATCCTCCCATGAGCTCCAGGATGCCTGGAGTATCTAGGTGGTTAATGCTACTACTATTCCCACTTTACAGATAAGGAAACTGAAACTCTGGAACTCAAGACTGGCAGATGGCAGAGTCAAACCAGAATTCTTGCTTGAACTACCTCTCCCACCTCCCACCTCTACTCCTTAACAAACACACACACACCCACACACACACACACACACACACACACCCGTGAATTCCTTGGCAAGGCCACTTGCTCTCAGGGCTACCTCTGCCCCCCCGCAAAAAAACACACAATGATTCACCCCCACAAGACGCTAGGCAAAATGAAACCAAAACTTCAGACACAGTGGGGAAGTCCCTTAACGCTCTGGGGCACTGAGGGTGCCAGTGCCGGTGAGATAACCAAGGAGTGGAGATACTCCCCAGGCACCTTCTCGGAGGCTGCCTCTGTGGGGGAGGACCTCCTGGCTCCCTGGAAGGACTGGGGAGAAGAGTTCACCTTGGCTCTGCCGATGTTTTCCTTGGAGCCTTCCAGCTGCAACCAGATGTGCGGGTTCTCTGGGCAGTCCTTGGGGAGGACACACACCCCCACACTGAAGATGCGCTCCAAACGGGCCTGCTCGGCCCGGACCTTGACCTCTGCCTCCGCAGACACCGTAAAGCGGTCGGTAGTCGGGGAGCCAGCCCCCCAAGTAGGCATGGCTTCCTCCCACAGTCCTGGATGGGGAGAAGGCAACTCAGAGCCTCAAAATCCCAGAAACCCAAATCCTTGTCTCTCGGCCCACATCAACAATCAACAGGTCGCCACTTAGCTACGATTCTGGTAAACAACTCCAGGAGGTAACAAGCATCTGAATCCATCTCGGTGGTCAGAAAGGTGTCAGAGCATCGGGATGCAAGGCCCCCATCTCCCACAGAAGTGACCGGTAGGGGAAATGACCACAGCCCGGAGCAAGATGGGTTGGGGGCTCAGCTCGGCGTGGAAACCACCAGGAGTGGACGGATGAGAACAGAGCCTCTCCTCAAGGAACTCTGCAACCTTAGGGTCCAAGACGGCCCCTCCAAGACAAATCCTCACAGGGGTGTGACTGTCCCGCGGGGTTCGGTCTGCCCATTCCTGGGCTCTGACCACGCCCACCCCTGCCTCCCTTTCTCCAGCCCACCCCTGGCGTCCCACCCCGGCCCGGGGTCCGGGACCGTCCCGCCCACAGCCGATCGCGGCCTCAGCCCGAGCTCGGGCCGCACTGCCCACCACAGCCTCCCGCTCCCGGGCGCCGGGGACTGGCGCGCCTACCCGCCTGGGCCGCTGGCTCCTTAGGAGGCCCCGACCCAGCTTCGCCCGCGCCCCCGGCCCGGGGGACACGCGCGGGGGGCCCGAATCTGGGCGGGCCTTTCCGGGATCCTCGCCCAACGGGGACCTCTCTTTACATCTCAAACTGTGTTTTGAGTCACTTCCTGGCCTGGGGCGGAGTCAGCGCCGCTCCACCTCGGCGAGGCCTGCGCTGAGCGGGCCTAGGCTGCCGCCCCCGCCTGGCGCCGGGCCTGGCTCCGCCCGCGCTCGCCCCGGGTCCTCGGCCTCGGAGTTCTGGGCCCTCTGCGCAGTTGTTTGTCAGGAAACAAGGGCAACTCGTTGAAAGCTGACCTCTTCGTATGAGGGTATGGAAAAGCAGAGAGGAAAAAAAAGGACTGATCCACGGTCACGGGGTAGACCCTCGTGGCCCAAGCACTTTCTACCAAAAGAATTGTGGGGACGACAACCCTAAGGGCACCTCTTTCCTCTAACAAATGCAGAGATGTGTCAGAGGAGAGCTGTTGACCTGTGAGGAAGTTTAAAGGAGAGAGGTGAAAAGGAGGAAGGAAGGGGCTGCAGAATGAATACAAACATATTGCACCACACATAAGTTTCCTGTGGCGCCAGGACCAGTCTCTAGTACTGTCCCCTGCAGAAGTCCACCCTGGAGCTCTGGATGAGCCTCACGGCCTGTCTTCATCCCTCCCAGAGCCCAACTGCTGTCACTTCATGCTCTGCCAAGGAGGAGGGAACTGCAGTGACAGCGGGAGTAACTGAGTGGGAGGCAAGGCTAGGACAGAGGTATGGTGCAGAGGCCAGGTGGCAGGGAGACCCAGAAGGAGCGTTGGAGCAGGGTGAAGGCTGGGAGAACGGGAGGCAGAGTGGAAACAAAGGCCGCAGAACAGGGTCAGAGGCAGGGGTATTTGTGAGTGGTGGGACACTCAGTCATGCTGGGAGCAAAACGACCCTGGTTACCAAGTCTGCTACACAGCCTGGGGCTGCTCTTGGCCCTGGTGCTTCTGGCTGTGAGGGTTGGTTGGGCCCAGGAGGGATCAGAGCCTGTCCTGCTGGAGGGCGAATGCCTGGTGGTCTGTGAGCCTGGCCGAGCTGCTGCAGGGGGTCCCGGGGGCGCAGCTCTGGGAGAAGCACCCCCAGGAAGAGTGGCATTTGCTGCAGTTCGGAGCCACCATCATGAGCCAGCAGGGGAGACGGGCAACGGCACTGGTGGGGCCATCTACTTCGATCAGGTAATCCCCCTGCCTCATTCCAGAGGATCTATTAGAGACCTGAAACTGACCACCCAAGCCTACTTTGCTGTCCCTCCGACGTTTTCCCCTAAGACAGCCACTGACCATTTCCCTTCCCTAAGTCATTCTCTTTCTCTCTCTCTCTCTCACACACACACAAACACACTTACACACACACACACATACACACACGCACACACACACACACAACCTCACCTTTCTCACTGTCTCTTGAATACTACGCTCCTAGTGGCCTCCCTTCCCTTATTTTTCCCCTTACCCAAGCCCAGTGCTATCCTGATAAGTCACAGGCATCCCTCAGCCCCACAAGCAGAATCTGCTTCCCCTAGGTCCTGGTGAACGAGGGTGGTGGCTTTGACCGGGCCTCAGGTTCCTTCGTGGCCCCTGTCCGGGGAGTCTACAGCTTCCGGTTCCACGTGGTGAAAGTGTACAACCGCCAGACTGTCCAGGTGATGAGAATGCTGGACCCCAGCTCCAGAGGGGAGGGTGGGAGCACCAGCAGAGCCCAGCTCTTCTCCAGACTGAGCATTCAATGAAGCTGTGTGCTGGGGGCCAGAAGCAAGGAAAGAAAGACCCTGCCTAGCAAAGTGTAGACCCACCTGGGAGAGTTTATTACACCCAATTCCCCAGAGGAAGCCCCTGGGAAAGTGAGGGTCCTAAACTAAGGGCTGGTGAATGGGTACTAACTGGGATCCCCTCCCCAGGTAAGCCTGATGCTGAACACATGGCCTGTCGTCTCAGCCTTTGCCAATGACCCTGATGTGACCCGGGAGGCAGCTACCAGCTCTGTACTGCTTCCCCTAGACCCTGGGGACCGAGTGTCCCTGCGCCTCCGTCGGGGGAATCTTCTGGGTGGCTGGAAATACTCGAGCTTCTCTGGCTTCCTCATCTTCCCGCTCTGAAGGCCCAGGCCTTTCAAAGACAGAAATCCACCCCACTACTGCTTTACCCTCCCTGCCCCCAAGACAGCATCCTTGGAGCAAGGGAAACTTCCTGCAGGTTGCCTGTATCCCACCTTCTTGCATGAAATCCTGTGCCAAACACAAAGAGAAGAGAAGAAAAAAAAAGGAGAAGAGAAGAGCAGAGCTGCCCCTTCTCATCCCACTCCTTTGCACAGGTCCTCTCCCAGGTTCCCACTGCATCTCTTTGCTGCAGCCCTAGGCCCAGGACAAGGTTAGGCAGGGAGGCCTACACCACTACTTTGCATTCTCTTCTTCTCCTGCTCCCCCATGCCAGCTTCCTAGTCAGTGCTATTTGGGGACAGGTGGACAGGCTCCCACAGGGGCCCAGATGGATCAGCATCAGAGTACCCTGCAGGTCTTTCCTGTGAGCAATGCCAGCATCGTGGATCTCAGCCCACATTACCTTATGGCTGGGACAGGAGGTTCAACCTCAAGCGGAAGTATGGGTAGGGCTACAGAGCAGCCTGGAGCCTGCGACTGGTGAGGCAGCAAGGGGGCATGTGCTTAGACTGAACCTGCTGCATATTCTGTGGGTGAGGTATGGTCATAAAATATGGCAAATGTTTAAATTTTTTTTAAAATTATTACAGTAAAAGATACATTGTTATTAATGTCCCTCAAAATACCACCCCACACAGACTCCAAACACAGTCCATCATTCTTGCCTCTTTCTGAAGCAATTCTGGGCATCCTGTTTAGTGAACATCCTTAGTTGTACTGTCATGGCTCACTTGATGTCCTGAATAATTGATTCAAAACATTTACTTTTCACAGTCACTTTTTTTTAACTCTGAGAAGAGCCAGAAGTTGCCTAGAGCCAGATTCAGTGAATATAGTAGATGAGAACATACTATATGTTTACAAGCCTGCCTTTCCATTGATCGAACTCAAAGAGCTCACACTTGCCAGACAGGCGCTTGTGCTACTGAGCTAAATCCCCAGCCCAAAAGTGGACTTATAGAACTGCTTCAGAAAGTAGGGAACACAATGAGAGACATATGACTTACTGCAATAATATTTTTTAATTTAAACATTTGCTGCATATTTTGATAAACCCTTGGGTACACTAGCAGTGAAGATGCTGACTGTCCATTTGTGCCAGATCCCAAATGGACTCTGCCCTCACCTTCCACCAGAGACTTGGGGGTGTGCGTTTACTCTGGCCACAAGCATAACTGAGAGCTGGTGTACAAAGCTGGAAGTGAGGGTAGAAGGTCACACAGGGACCATGGAATACATGTGTCCTCTTGCTTAACCAGCTCCTGAAACTTCTCAGGAAGTCTGAACTTCAGTCACTTCATACTCTGCTGCCACTTCACCAGGCTTTCTCACTGAGTCACCTTCCCTGTACCTGTTCCAGCCTATCCCCAACACTTTGCTCCTTTCTCCTAATCTATGCTGTCATTTTCTCCTTCCTAAGCTTTTTATTACCTGGAATTCCATGATTCATCTCTTGAATTGCTCACCTATCAATATCATAAATTCTCTCTCTCCTAGTCCCATTGGTCCAGCATGGATGCATCAATCAGTACAGTAACTAGAGAATAGTAGTGGGTGAAACATCAGAGGCTCACTAGAGAGAGAAGATACAGTTTGAACCAAGGGCTGCAGATACAAGCAGGTATGGTATGCTGCAAAGAAAATATATGTGGAGTTATATAGTACAGTCAAATAAAAATAATAATATTGAAGTTAAATTGGAAATACCAATGTAAATTTATGGCTCTTAAAATAGAGCAGGGGGTGTAGCTCAATGATAGAGCACTTGCCTAGCATTGCTGAGCATGCATGAGGCTCCTAGTTCAAGCACCAGCAATACTCACACACCAACACCATTATATACATAATTTTTTTGTGTGTGTGACCAGGAACAATAGCTTAAACAAAATAGATTATTTTTCTCTCATATGAAAGAATCTGCAAATAAAGAGTTCAGGAATGAGTGGCAGTTTTATAATTATCGAAGCCAAGTCTCCTTGCTATTCTATCATCTTTGAGATGCCACTTCATGACCCAAAATGGTTTCTTGATCTCCAGCTATTACATCGACCTAACATCTTCCAGGAAATAGAAAGGAATAAGTGGCACACACCTTCCCTGTATGGAAGCTTTCAGAAAGGTACACTCAACATTTCTGATTATATCTCATTGACTAGAATTAGTCACACTTGGCCACACCAACCCAGGAGATAGAATAAGAAATACAGTCCTTATTCTTGCAGCCGTGTCCTGTTGAGTGTAAGCTAAAATTAACGAAGAAAGGAAGAATGAACATTGGGGAAGATGACTAAAATTTTTTCAAAATATAATTAGGCTAGGTCAATTTGTTAATATAAGTTTCTGTCTTATTTTCTATTGCTATGTAACACAAATACAGAAAATTCAGTGGCTTAAAACACCACCTTTGTATTATATCAGTTCAATAGGTCAGAAATCTTACAGAGCATGATTGGATTTATCTTCTCAAAGTTTTACAAAGTCAAAAGCAAGGTGTAATTTAGGCCACCCACCTTCCTTCCTAGGGTGGAAGAATCCACCTGCAAATTCATTTGGAATTCAGTTCCTTATGGCTATAGACCCAAGAGTCCTAGATTCCTCTACTTTCCAAGCAACAACTACAACCCATCTCTCAAACTTTGAGTGCCTTGCCAGGGACATAGCTCAGCAGCACAAGTAGCTACCATCTCCAATACCAAAAAAAGAAAAAAACCGTTGAGACCCTCAGGCCTATCCTTCTGCCACATCCCCCTGACTTAATTGGAGAAAGTTCTCTAAGTTTAAGAATTCACATGATTAAATTGGGCCCACCCCAGTGTCCAGAATAGACTCCACATTTTAAGGTCCATAACCTAAGATGCGTATACAAAGTCCATTTTGCCACATAATATATTCACAGGTTCTAGGGATTAGGACAGGAATATCTTTGATAAATCTGTGTATCACAGCCTTTAACCTACAGATGACAATCTGTAGAGAAAAGGCATGCAGTACAATGCACTAAATGCAGGGAAAATGTACAGCTTGAAATTTTGTATAATATACAAATTTAGATATAGACTGGCTCATTTTAATCATTTGAAAAAGCAAATCATTTCTCAGGTCCAAAACAAGAATTCACTTATTAATCTAAATTTTCACTAGCACTGATTTGATTTGAGATAATAATGTTCTTCTCCTTGATAGCCAAATTGAAGAATTGTTCTAGAGTGAGATAATATCCATCTCTTGGGTTTACACATCCACTGTGTGTGTGTGTGTGTGTGTGTGTGTGTGTGTGTGTGTGTGTGCGTGTGTGTGTGTGTGCTAGGAATCAAACCCAGGGCCTTGTGCATACAAGGCAAGGACTCTATCCCTGAGCCACATCCTCAGCTCCTACAACTACTTTTTTTTTTGTACCAGGGATCAAACTCACAACTTGCTTGCCAGGCAGGCGCTTAAGCCACTGAGCTAAATCCCCAGCCTCCCTACATCTACTTTTACAGTGGGCTTAAGTGTAGTTTAAGATGTGTATGATCTTTGTAATGATGTCTTCGGTTTACTGAAATGTGTGAACCTTTTAGAGGAGTTAATATATGTTTATTAATATATATTTATTAATATATATATTATATATTTAGAGGAGTTAATATATTAGACTGATGAGTTGATGGAAATGTTTAGGAGAATTTAATTAAATTTGTAATCAATGTTAAGATAATTTGACTTGTGAAATGTGTAGATTTTAGTTTGTTGTTTAAATAGTGTTTACATGCTCAAACAGTTTTTGCTTAAGAAGGTTTATGAAAAACATAGATTAAACAATAATAAATAAAACACAAGTAGTGTCGAGTATTCCTCTCCAGGTGCCAAAAGCTGCTCAGACTTTAAGGATCCTAATAATAGAACCCATCTGTCCACCTTCCCTGTGCCCATGCCCTGGCAGCTGATTATGACAGAGAGAAGTTCCACTGATGATGGATTCACCATGGGTCCAAATCCATACCCTCCAGCCATAACGGATCCTCAATATTCCAAGCAATTCTCTGGTTTCCTTTGCCAGTTTCTTTCCTAATCTTCTCCAGAATCCAAATGCAGCCTTCTGTTCTCTACTTCAAGCTTTTGCAGCATTGGCCCCACCATCAGCAGTAGGCATCTCACTTTCTGCTTCACTAAAAAGAACAAACACTGATAGGAACCCTTCCCTCCATCACCCACAAACACACCTTTATTCTCATCTCCGCTTCTTCCTGTCTGGTGCAGCAGAAGATGAAATCGTCCTCCTGTCCTGGTGGCTATCTTTGTCCATAAGCCACGGAGCCTGTTCCCTTCAAACATGCTCTCCACTTTTACTTTTCTCTCTACTCCTTCCCTTCAGCACTTAAAGGTTAAGATTCAAGTCTCTTAAATCTAAAAGCAAAAAGAAGAAGTGTGGCAGTAGCTGGAGACATGGATACATTTGTCCTCAGTTCAGTATGCCCTTTCAACTGGTTAGCATAATCTCACCTCCTTCTTAGACCATGTATCTTAATAAAAATGTCACCTGTTAGTCACTGGTAAACTCTGGCCTCCAATGCTCCACCTAAGCTGCCCTCAGCCAGTCACAATTTGTGGTCATTAAAGTCCACAAACACCGCCTACTCCTGCTGCCCAGGACCTCCCTAACATTTGACCCTCTTATCCATGCCCTCCTAGGAGAAGTCCCTGCCCCCAGTTCCCCGGGCTCAGATTTTTTTTTTTTTTCAGAATTCCCTATACTGACCTTCTCTTAAGTACATTTCCCTTATTTCCTCACACACTGGATATTAAATCTTAGTTACTTTTTTTCATTGCTGAAACAAAATACCTGACACCCAAAGTTAAAGGAGGGTTTGTAAAGGTTTCTGTCCATAGTCTGCTGGCTCCAAGGCAGAGTAGTATGGCAGAAGGGCACTGCAGAGGAGAAACAGTTCATGGGATGGCAGGCAGCAGGCAGCAAGCAGAGAGGCAGCAGAAGCCACAGCAAACACCCAGCCTGCCTTTCCCTTGTATCCCATCCAAGCTGCCAAACTTTCCGGTGATACCACCCAGAATTATGTTAATTCCAGTCAGTGAACTAATTTAGTACCACACACCCAGTATCACATGCTCTAGATTCAGCCTGCTCTGAAAAGCCTCACCTATGAGCACGTGAGGCTTTGGAGGGGAGGAACATCCAGTTACGAGTCATAACACTATCTGAAACTCAACACGCTGCAATCTGAACTTAAAGGCTTTTCTCCCTCCTTTCCGTGTACAAGTAGAACTTTCCCATTGCCCAAACCAGAAAACAGCCACAGCCACCACTCTCTCATGACCCTCAGATCTAGTCAATCACACCCACTGGTTCTGTTTATTGCTTTCCCATCCACACTGGCTCAAACCACCAATATCTAAGCTAACCTTCTATAAAAGCTTTCCAACTGACCCCTTGCCTTCTAGTTTTCTCCCTTTCAATCCTTTCTCCATTATGGAAGTTGTCGTGTCTGAATGAACTTCACTGTGTAAAGCCCTTGACCATCTCCCAGTGGGCTTCAGAATGAAATCTACATTTCTTAACATGGTTTGTGAGATCCTCCACAATTGAGTGACTGCCATCTCCGCTGTTTCATCTTTTACCATGTACAAAATTGTGACAGTCTAAAAAACAGCACCCTTGGTGGGGGTGGGAGGGGGGTATGTCATTTGAGTTAAAACTCAACAGGACCAGGAAAAATCATTCTTAGACCCGACAGGTAAATTGAGACCATTTTAAGAAACTGATTTTAATCTGGACTATGCTTAAATGGAGAAATATTAACTGATGTTATATAATGCATTAATCAAAGATGAAGAGGCCATACATTAAGGGGTGGGTGGAGTAACTCTAACAAGGCGAATGCACTTGTGTGAGAGGCATCTTAATAGCAATTAAGAGGGTGGGTGTAGAAGGTCCTGTTCAGATGCAACCACTCAGTAGCTGCACCAAACTCTCAGTGCACATTATCTTCACCTATCTGTGCTTCATTTGCTTGATCTATAAAATGGAGATGAATTTTACCTGCCTCGCAGGGATAGGAAGCACCTAGACCAGTATCTATTTAATATATGTAAATTTTATTATTTAATATAAGTAAATTTCTGTTAGACTGTGAATTAATTAAAAGTTAAAACTTATTAAGTATCCCAAGGATTCTTAGGGCATTATAAATAGGTAGAATGCTTATTTTCTAGTGGTATTTTGTTACAATATTTCTGTCTTCTAAGAGTGTTCACTTCTATCTAAAAACACAAGGATGTTTATCTACCTTGTAACATGGGAACTAGCATAGAGCACAGGATTTCTTAATCTTTTTATTTGCCCTAAGCTATGGGACTGTCTGCATACTGGCTACAACACTGGCCACTAATCTCAGGTCCACAGTGTCACACTGTGGATGACCTCATTTATTCACCACTACCCTCCCAACATAAAGGAATCTTAAAATGTCTTGTCAGTTCTTATAAACTGTCCAACAATGAAGAGAAAAATCTCAGCATTAGAAGGCTCAGAAAACAGTGTGTATAAAAATCTGATTACTTCTTGAAGTTGTCTAGAATTGAAAATAAACATAGCCAGTGTGATGGCACATGCCATAATTCCAGCACTTGGGAGGCTGAGGCTGGAGAATCATTGCACGTTTGAGAGCAGCCCGGGCTACAAAATGAGCTCAAGGCCAGCCTGGACTGCACAGTGAGACCCCTTTTCAAAAAATAAATAAACAAACAAATAGTTTTTTTTAAAAAAGGGTGGGGATTATTGCCTAACCACCTTTCTCATCATTTGAGTTATGAATCTTTATTCTCTGACCTGTATTAAAAGAGGATATATTACTTTTGGTGAGGCTATTCCAGGAAGAGTCCTCTGAATGACGTGTGAGCTGAAACCCTAGGCCTCTCTCCATGGACTCCTAGACCTAGTTGCTTCCCTCACCATCCTGAACTGTGTGTGTGTGTGTTCAGTTGTCTTTCTCATGCACAGATTATGGGCACCAGTGAGGCAGAGCCCGTGTCAATCACATTACCCAGTATTCCATACTAGACCAAGCCTGGCAAAAAGGAGGTGCACTCTAAGTCCTGGATAAGTGATAGTGTGCACAGCTGGTGAGCTCTCAGGAAAGGAAGCTCCCTCCTGCTACTCCATATCTGTGCCACTGCTGAGCAGAGATCTGGGCAGGAGAGAGAAGCTCCAAGCATCAGGAAACTAGGTCAGGGAAGGTAAGAAGCTGAGTCTAAAGGAGGACCAGAGTTCCTGAGCAGGAAGAGTAATGTTATGAAAGCTACAGGCTACCTTGTTCACTCAACTTCATGTAATCCACACACTGTCCCATAACTTAGGAGCTGTTGCCCTACATTTTACTGATGAGGAAACTGAGGCTTTGAATCAGGACACATATGTATGGGTTCAGAGTAGTCATATCCAAATCTAGGTCTATTAAGTTTCCAATGCAAACCAGCTGGCTCAATGCTTGCCAGCCAGGCACCATCCCCCTTCATTCTCACCCCACCCACTCCAGGATGTGAACCACCAACTTGGGAGCCTGGGTTTCCTCCCAGCACTGCCATGAACCAGCTGTGACGTCCTGAAGGATATCACTCCCTGTACCTGGTCTCACCTGTGCATGAACAGCTTAAGCCAAGGGATCTTGAAAAGGTGCTGTCCATGCCTTAAGAGCAGCCGTACCCCACAAACACCCCCACCCTCATTAAGTCTGAAGCTTAAAACAGTACCAAGCATTAGTTCCAGTTTAACTCATTTATTGAAAAAATGAAGACAAAATTCACTTTTAAAAAAAGGTAGAGGATCAAAGTTGTAATACGGGAGAATGCACACAGCACAAAGGTGTGAGGATGAGGTTGGAAATGCCACTAGGGAATTGGAGGAAGAGAAGGGGCAATGGTGAGTGACCATATGGAGTATGTGCTTAAAATCCTGCTGCCAGTCTTCTCGGTTTCTCTGCTGTCACCCAGTCAGTCATTCCTGGATAGGATTAACAACTAGAATGGATTAAGGACAACATCCAGGTAGTTTGTCTATAAGAGGCGGAAATTGACACAATGGATAATGGAGAGAGGATAGGTATAGAATTTTAAAAGGATTCTCTTGCTTGAACCTGTTACCAAAACCCTTTACAGAGTCAACTGGGCCCAGCTCAGCCACCAACTACCTGTGTGACCATGGCCAAGTTACTTTCTCTGGGCCTCTTTCCTCCGCTCTATAACAAGCAAGTTGGGCTTGATGCCAAGTTGTCTTCTGGCTCAGCTTCTGAAGAAGTAAAACTACTCAGAGGCTGAGCGAGGGAGACAAGGTGCCGGCCTTCATCTGGAGACTGGCTGTTCAGCAGCAGCCCAAATTCAGAGGACTGTGTAGACACACACACCCGTGAGAGCTCACTCACTAGGAGCAATCTCTGCAGAGAACACGTGTGAGGAAGCTAGCGGTTCAGAGGACTGGAGGGTGGGAGAGGGCTCCAGACAAAGCAATCACACTACATAAAGTCTAAGGATACAGGGGACCATGGGGGTGAAAAGAGGGCTGTGGACTTTGGGATAGGGTTGGGCGGGCCTGGGAAGTAAAGAAATACCTGGACCTGGCTGTGTGCCAGACTGCTCATTTCTGAAGCCCTCCCCCTTAAAACAGAGGCCGAGGCCCCTCCGTCTAGTAGAAGCAGCAGCTCTTCAGGCACAGATGCCATACTTGGCATCAAGATCCTTAACCCCTATGCAGCCAACACCATCCAAATAGGGGTCAGGAGTTGTCTCCATCAGCTGGAGTCAAGTGAGGTAGACCAACTTATCCCACCCTGTCTTTCCCATGCTGACAAGTGAGTAACTTGAGGCTGGCTATCCTCCCATCCTGAGCTACTGCCCTTGAGGCCCAGGTGGACTACCAGCCCTTCCTGGACAGCAGCAGAGCCCACACTGGGCCTAAGAAAGCTGACTATGAGGCTAAGGAGCTGGCCGCCTCCGCTCTGCCCATGTGGGTTTGTGTCAGTGACAGCTCCAAAGGCAGAGGCTCCCAAGGTGCAGTTTGGAGGGAGGGGCCACATTCAAGGTTCCTGTTTGGGAAAGGTCTATAGTTCCAATTGTGAGTCCAGTTCCTCACCATTTCATGGTTAAGACAGCCAGGAATAAGATTGGGGGGGTACACAACACCACACACCTACCTGTGTGTGGAGGAGGAAGATACTTGGGGAAAGATTCTGAGCCTGGCCTACTTCAGTAAGGAGACCTACTCCCCAATGTAAAATCACCAGAGGCACTCATTTGACGGCCTTTGGCAAATTCTGTAAATACCCCAAACTGGGGCTATTTCCATGGGAACATTGGTCCCTAGTTCAAGGCAATTCAGCAAAGCTTTAGGAAGCAACTTCTCTACACAAGGCACGACAGAGGGCCCACAAAGGGCCGAGAGCACTGCAGGAGGAGGTGGAGGCCTAGCAGCAGAAACCCAGGACTCCCTGGATGGGGTCTTCCCCACCTCTCCAGCTCACTGCTCCAAGGCCTTAAAGGACAGGGGTGTGCCGCTCTTGGCAAAGGTTTTCATCAAACTGCTGGGATAGATGCACCCCAGCTTCTCTGGGGTTGGGAAGCCCCACACCCTATATAGAGAAAGACTCAGCCGGTCCCCAATATAGAAGGGACCCACCCATTTGGCACTGCTGCCATTCCTGGGGAGGGACAATAAGAGGACCTGGTCACCCACGTTCCACTCCTTCTCCTGGCTCTCCTGCTTGAAGCGCCTGTTGTCAGCCTTTTCAGTGCCTTTCTCAGCCGCCCTCCAGTGGAGCTCCAGCAGCTCCCCAATCAGCTGCAGCAGGAAAACATCCATTTTGAGCCCTTCAATGTTCGCACTGCTCATCTCCCACCACAGGGGCTCAGCCAGCCTCCTCTCGCCTCCCGTCAGGACCTGGAATGGCGTGGCCACTGTGGAAGAGGCTCTGAAGGCCAGGTGCAACAGGGGCAGAGAGGCTGCCCACTTCTTGCCGTGCAGGAAAATGAACTCCTTTAGGGCCCTCTTGAATTCCCAATAGGCCTCTGAGCTTACGAGGCAGGGAAACTGCAAGTCCCTACTCAGGGAGGCCACCTGTGCTCCCAGGGCCAACCCACAGCTCACCAGAACGTGCCGCGCAAACCGGGGACCCTGGGCTGCCTCCAGCCTCACTGGGACACCCCACCGTGCAAAGACGTGCTGGAGCAGCACCTGGGCCACAGCCATGTGCGTGTAGGGCTTCAGCGGGAACGCCTCCACCCAGCGGGTGTGGGGGTCGGCCACGATGAGCACGTGCCTGTGGCCCTCCTCGCTTATGGTGATGGGCCCCACCACCTCAATCTGCAGGTTTGACCAGGGGGCAGTCGATCTGAGGGGCCACGGGGACTCAATGACCTTTAACTCACTGCCTACGAGATTCCGGGGGATGCAGAACAGGCAGCTCCTGCAGTAATCCTTCACATGCTCCTGCATCCCAGGCCACCAGCCCAGCAACCGCAATTTCTTGTAGGTCTCCTCTGGCCGCTGGTGAGCCCCCATGGGGATGTCATGCACAGAGAAAATGAGATCCCTCCGGAGTTGCCGCGGGACTACCCAGACCTTGGGCTTTTTGTCTCCCTTGAACATAAGGAGCCCACTCTCCTTATCAAGGCTGAGTGAGTTAAAGGCAGAACTGAAGGGGGAGGAACCACACAATTTCTGCCCCGCACGAAGCTTGGCAATGATATCGGCCAGGGTGCTGTCACTCAGCTGTAATGCCAGCAAATTGGGTCTCTTGCCCATGGTACAGGGAGTCACGACAGGGACTGGCACATCCTTTGGCAAATTCCACCACTGTCCACCCCCTTGGGCACCCTGCTTGGCCAGGTTATCCACTGTCACAGCAAACAGAGAGCCCCGGTAGGAGGTTCTGTAGATGAACGGAAGGGATGAAAGGCCAGAAGCGAGGGATATAATGTAGGACAACAGGCTTGGGTGAGGTAGTGGAGCCCCATCAGAGGAGAGGAAGCCCCGGGCTTTCCAGAGGGGCAAGAGCTCCCAGAGGAGACTAAAGATCCAGTTGCAGTGGGTAAGGAAAACCACAGGGAGGTGAGACTGGCCAAATCGCTCCAGGCCACAGGCCACGGCTGCCAGGTGGGCATAGGTCGGGGTATGAGGGGAACAGGAGAAGGAAAGGGAGACAGGGGGACTGGTGGGAGACAGGACATAGAGGCCAAAACCAGCGCACCACTCATCCTCACGATAGAAGCAGTAGCCTGACATGTGGATGCAGACAAAAGTGGACAGGTCAGAAAAAGGAGGCAGAACCTGGAAGAAACGAGGCATTGATGAAGCCGGCATCAGCAGGCGGTTTTCCCCCAGCAGGCCCTGCAGAAGGGCCAATTCCAGGGCCCTCTTGCCTCTGTCCTGTACCAAAAGGGACCATCGGATCAACCATGCTTTGGAAACACGGCGGCCCTCTAGTGCCTCAGGAGCCACAGTGGTCCGGGAGGCATAGGAAAGGTCGAGGACCACTGGGGCATCACCAATGCAGCGGGAAAAATGCTTGAGGGCCCAGGCCACAGCGTAGGGGCTGTCCCCGCCTGACTGGGGGCCCTCACTGTCCTCATCTGGGAGAAGGGGCTTCGAGGTATAGGCAATGGGATGCTTCCTCCCTGAATGCTCCTGGGAGAGGATGGCAGTCAGGGCCACTTGGCTCACTGTCACCTGCAGGTGGAAGGGCAGCTGGGAATTGGGGGCCGTCAGACAAAGGGCAGACACCAGGGCTCGCTTCAGGGATAAGAATGCCTTCTCATGCTCCTGGTCCCACTGCCAGTCTGGCTTCTGCTTGAGGAGGCTGTGCAGGGGGCCCATGAGGGCTTCATAGTCAGGGATGACATCTCGGTGGGAGTCCATGAACCCCACAAAGAAGGACAGCACAGTGAAGTTGCTTGGGGTGGTGAGCTGAGCCAGCTGAGCAAGAACCTGCTGGCAGGGAGCCTTCCCATCCCAGGGGATGCCCAGGGAGGGAGAGGCCACCCCTGGCAGGAGGTCAATGTCCAGGGCCCCATCAGGGGGGTCATGGAGGCTGAGGCACTGCAGGATTTCCTCAGAGAGGGAGGGGCACTCAATTCTGAACACTGATGCCAGAGAAGAGTCCAGGTCATCCTCCTCGGCCCATTCTGGTGTTCCCCGTCCCTCTCTCCACTCTTCATCTTGCCTTTCCTCCTTCTCCTCCCTGACTTCTTCCACGTTCTGTGGACTCTCCAAGGGCCTAGGGTCAGGGTCATCATTCAGTTCAGAGATGCTGGCTGAGCTAGGCGGAAGGGTCTTCCATACCTTCAGGAAGTTGCCAACGTCTGTGTCCAACCTACAAAACAGATGGAAGAGGCAGAGGGAACAACCCCATCCCTCAAGGTCACCCAAGGGTAAAAGGTACACCTGTGGAGACCCCACAGAGCCTTGCCGCATTCCAAAGTGTCTCCCAGGCTGGCCTGAGTGCCAGTCCCTGATTTATATAGCAAGGGCTGCATCAGGCCCTTAGCTGCAAATTCTTGCTCTAGCTCTGCACCTGCCAGAACTTCAACCTAGAAGCCAAACTGCATGGAACAGGATGCATTTAACCTAGTTTTAAGCCAATGGTTCAATAAGAGATGACTGGCAGTTTAACCTAACCCCAGAATATAGAGGCATGGGGAGAGTAACACGAGAGGAGGGCCCAAAGCACAGCCTCAGCTTTGCTTCCAAACTGGAGAAGTGAGACTGAGGGTCAGGCCTGGAGAGCATACCCTGTCAGGGCATACCAACCAATACCTGCTGCTGGGCCCAGGGTGCTGAAAGGTGGGCAGCTAAGTGGTTTGAAGTCCAGAGAGTCAGGAGACTACAAACTTGTTCTGCTAACACCAGCAAAGTGACCTCATCCATACATGACAGTGGTCATTTACATCTAACTGAAGTTCAGCCTACACTGGCATCAATAGCATAAAATAGAAATAGCCAGCCGGACATGGTGGCACATGCCTGTAACCTCAGCATCTGGGAGGCTGAGGCAGGAGTTCAAGGCCAGTTTGGGTCACCTAGTGAGTTCAAGGCCAGCCTGAACTATATAGCAAGACCTTGTCTCAAAACACAAAAACAAAGACAAACAAAACAAAAAGTCAAAAAGTCCTCAATTAGAAAACAGATACATCCTTTAAATGGGTATTCATGTAACAAAGTACTACATGTACACCAAAGTGTACTACATGAATTAGCATGGTATACATCTGAAAAAATTAGTAAAATATGGAATACAAATGCCAGTTATGGAGGATACATACAGCATTAAAGCATGTGTGAAATGCTAAAATCATACTGCAAGTGGTTTAGGGATGCATCAATAGGTGACATAAGTGTACTGACATGAGAAAGTCAAGTCATTCTGTTCTGTTCATAATTAAGTAGTACTAAAGGGAAGTTTCTAGTAACTCTCAGGAAGGTCTCATATATTACCTGTTTGGCTTCTTCAGAAACTCATCCAAGGTGGGGCCATCACGGCCCAGGGGGTCATCTGGTACCATGAAGAGATTCCCCGCAAACGTGAAGGGCAGTAGGCTAGGTCCAGAAGAGAAAGCAGCTTGGTCTTAAATGAGCCCTGACTTTCCCATGCCCTGCTACTGCCTGGCTGATGCCCCCCACTCCCGGAAGGTGCTAGTGAGCCCTACTCCAGCACCCTTCTCCCTGCCCCATTATATGCTCTGCCAGGGGCTGCCTGACCTCAAAAGGACAGAGTAGCTCCCACCCCTAGGCAGCTGTCTCACCGATCTTTGACCATGAGTTTCTTAGAATTATTCATCAGGGTGTGAATCTGCTCATTGGTAACAATGATGCCATCTGTCTCCTCTGCCAGCTTTACCATGAACCTGAAGGAAGAAGAGGAGTCACTAATGACCCAGGAACCAGCCCCATCACTTTCTGGGTTCCCTGAGAAAATGAATTTACAGCTTGGTGAGGTGTGCTCTGCACAGTAAGGGATCCACCTCCTCCTCTGCGGCCATCTGGCATCCCCAGCAGCTCCCTGGGAGGACGCACACACCTCAACTGTACATGCAAACACACCCCTATTATATACAGAAACACACACAGAAACCCACATACTTCACACATGCGTATTTACTGCTTATGTGTTTGCATCTGTAAAATGGAAATCCCTGGCTGATACCACTGTAAGAATTAAGCTGAATGAGATAATGCATTTACATATCTAGCTCAATGTCTGCTACATAGCATATGCACAAATATTCATTCCCATATTCTTCCCCAATGTACAACATTCACATGCATACCAAGAAATGATACATATATATTAACACACATAAAAATGCAAACCTGAATTTTAAAAATCCACTTTTCCAATGATCACCTCTCCTCTAAGGAGTGCTGTGACCAGGAAGGAAAGCAAAAGCTACCTACTACTTAGCATTTCTGAAGACTGACATTCTGGCTACCCCAAGTATGCTATCCCACAAGTGCCCAGCAGAGGGACCTTGTGTAGTAAAAAAATCCTTCCTCAAACTTAGTACTGAATTGAGAGGCTCTTAAAAATCTTACCCAGGGCCTGGCTGAGGAAGGATTTGGAGAAGCCCTGCCCAGACTTGGGCCACAGAGCTGGATGGATGTCACATCTTGGGACAAGTGGGGAAGACATGGAACTTTTCCCTGCCCAGACTTGGGCCACAGAGCTGGATGGATGTCACATCTTGGGACAAGTGGGGAAGACATGGAACTTTTCCCTGCCCAGTCCAGGAGGTACCTAGTGAAGCCCAGACCTCTGTCTGCCCCACATCAACTCCAGTCCAGAACCAGTGACTCTGGCAGGGCCTTTTCACTCCAACAGAGACAGGGACACAGGCTTTCTTGGGTAGGCCTCACTGAAGAGCTGGTGCCTAACAGTGACAGGCACAGAAGCATTCTGGATTCAGGCAGATGCAGCCAGTCTAACTCTTTTCAGAGCCTTGCCCAAGGCTTTTTATACACACACACACCTCCTCTGGTACCAGGACTTGAAGAAACTTCAACACAAACTGGTACCCAAAAGCCTAAGGTACTTCTGATGCTCACTGGAAACATGAGGAGTTAGTTGCCTGGGCTTGTCTGATCCAAAGTGTTGGGTGCTGGACCACACAGTCCATGGTGAAGAAAGCCAGTTAACTCAGTTAACAGAGTATCAAGACCCCACATGAGGAGAAACCCTTGGGCTTGAGCTGAGCCCTCTCCTCACTTGTGCCTCACTCCATTTTCTCAGACATGATCCCCTGACACATCTGCCTCCATTTCCACAGAGAAGATGTGGCAGGACTATGTCTGATACCTCACCCAAGCCAAACCTGCGCCCCACAGACAGCCCTGGGGCGCGGCGCACCTATAATCATAGGTGGCGATCTTCTTGCCATTCTCCAGCTGGGAGGGGGTGATTGAAAGCATCTTGAGCGAGTGGAGTTTCGTCAGAAAGTGACTCTCTGAGGGGGAAAGGCAGAAGACAAAAACAGTCAGAGGAAGGACCACCTTGGGGAGGCCATGGTGGAGTAGTGGAAGGTGGAACAAAAAGACAGAGGGGCAGAATGGACACTGCACGTCTCACCTCTAACCCTTCGGTTCTTCTTCAGCTGCCAGGTGGGTACAAACACAGTGACCTCCCGGTGTCCCCGGTTCCAGAAGTATTGCACTGCCATGGCAATGCCTCGGCAGGAGAAGAAATGCTGGAGGCCATGCCTATGGGGTGGTGGGAAGTGAGAGGGCAGCATCAGCACCAAGGACACCACAATGCCCTTCTCCCATGCTCCATCCTGAAACATTCTTCGAGCAGCTACTGGGTACACAGCAATTCCAGGTATTGCCTATGTGCATGTGTGTGCACACATATGTATACACACACTGAAGGCGAGAGGAAGAGAGCAATCCCACGCTCAAAGAGCTCCGTTTTAGAGCTTAAAGCAGGCAAAGGCTCTGCCTGCCTACTGTGTGTTGAGAACGTGCTCAGCATTAATAACTACACTGCTACATGGTAAATTAAGCAGGCTAGCATGTGTTCATGCTAAGACCTCCACATCAGTAAGCACTGCACAGGGAGGGCAATATCTAAGGGTTGGTATGTCAGGAAAGCTTCAGAGGAAATCTGTGCTGGGCCCTGATGTATGCCAGGGAGAAGCAGTGGACAGACCTGAACCCAGACATAGCCTAGCCCCTGGCTGACTCAGACCTTGGAGAAGATTCCTCAACTCCTTGCTCATCTGGAGGAGGAAGAACAGAAACCTTCCCTCCCAGGGATGCTGGAACAATTTGGTGCACACTGCTTAGCACATAGTGACCATTCAATGTGCCATTTCCCTTTCTCCTTAGGCCCCATTTCACCCATGCCATTTATGCGGGTCAAGATGGGACGCCCATACTCCACTGCCCATGAATTTTCTGCTCCACCCCTAGCACCCCCAGTCCAGCCCATGCCCGCAGCTACTCACACCATGGCCACACTGCTGCCATCAATGACCACTCTGCGCAATTCCTGGTTCCCGGGCTCTCCTGACAAGTTCAGCTCAAAGGGTGTGTTCAAGGCTTCATGGTACCTCTGGAAGCTGGTCACTGTGCTGTTTACCTGTGGGTGGTGAGGGGACTGCCTCGGGCTCCCCTCCCCAGCCCCCAGGAGTCCCTCCACCTGGAACTGGTGCTTATTGCTGAGGGCCAAGGTGCTGTTGGACTGGGCACCCTGCCTTCTAGGCTCCTCCTGGCCCTTTGATAGGGAGACATCACCTCTTGACAAAGGCTGGACCTCACTCAGAAGTCTGGCTACATCCAAGGTCATCCCTTCCCCTGTGGGCCCCTTCTGGACTGCAGGTGTTTTGGCAGCTCTGGAGGCTTTAGAAGCTCCAGGTGTTTTGGGGCTTGCAGATGTTTTAGGGGCCACAGATGTTTTTGGAGGTGCAGATGCTGTTTTAGTCACAGGCCCAGGGTGAGCTTTGAGTGTTTTTGGATTTGCAGGTGATGTTTTGGCTGCAGGCATCTTCTGAGCCATGACAGTTTTTGGAGTTGTAGATGTCACTTGAGCTGCTGATGCTGATGCTGGTTGATCCATAGCGCCTGTTTGAGCTGTGGACACCACTTGAGCAGCAGGCTTTGCTGGAGCCAAAGGCACTTTGGAAGCTGCAGTCTCTGGGCTCACTGCCAGCATCGTTTGGGATGTAGGCACTTTGGGAGCTGCAGGATGCCTTTGAGTTATGGGTCGATTTTCAGCTTTGGGCATTGCTGCAGCCACGGGCACTTTGAGAGTTTCAGGCACTGTTCGAGCTTCAGGTCCTGACTGGACTGTCAGAACCCCTTGAGCCATGGGCTTTCCTTGAGCTGTAGGTGTCCCCAATTCTGTGGGTGGTGCTGGAGAGGGCCCCTTTTCCAGCCACTTACAATCCGGTTGCATGCTTCCTTGGTTCCCTCGCTTATCTCCAACTTGGGTTGTAGAGGCCAAAGGTAAACTTATACGTGGAAGTCCTGGGCTAACCTTGTCCTTTTCACTGGAGCCACCCGGGACAACCAATAAACTTACGACTTTTGGGGGTGTTTCTGGCCTTGGGCAATTCTGTAGAGTTGCCTCTCCTCCCAGTTCCCCATCTGGTCTACAAGCTGGGCTTTCTGCACTAGGCAAAGGGGCTAGCTCCTTCTGCTTCCACTCTAGATTTAAGGGCAAAGCACTCTGCCCTGGCAGCTTCAGCTGAATGGGGCCCAGCGGCCTTTGCCAGAATGGGAGACTGAAGCATGCCTGAGACAGAAGCCAGGCCAGGTGCAGAGAATGCAGTTCATTGATCCTCCAAAAGGCTGCAGCAATAGTCCCAGGCCACAAGGGCCCAAAGGCTGGCCCTGGAGCCCAGGCCTTCCAAGATGGACACATACTTAGAGCTGACACCGGAGGCTGGAAGAGGAATTTCTCGTCTACCTTCTGGACCTGCTTTTGCTGCAACAAGGCTGGTGTGCGGTTCACAGAGTTCTGGCTGCTGGTGGCTTGTACCAGCCCTTCCTCTCGAGCACTGTCCGTACCACTCTGGTTGATGGAACCGACCCTAGAGGAAGCCCAAGTTTGTTGAAAAGGTGGGAAAGCCAGTTTTTCCCAAACTACTATCATTTTCTTGGGGGCAGTGGGGCAGAGGTAGGGGTCAGAGAAGCCAGACTCACTGACTAGAACTTACCGTACCATCTGGTTTGCTGTCTCCTGTTGGGTATTCTGGGCTGCAATCAAGGACCTGCTGGCTCCCAGGCTGCTTACTCTCTTTGGGTTTTCTGGGCCCCCATTCTGGAGGGTCCCCATCTCAAGGAAGGACCCAGGATTCTCTCCCACTGACACCACAGCTGAGTCTTCCTTTTGCTGCTGGGGAGGGCTGATCAGGACCTCTGGGCTGGAGCAGGTGTTGGAGATGCCGACGTGGCTGAGCCACTCAGTGATGTCCTCCTTGCCTGCAGCATCCCGCACCAAGCTCAGCAGTAGCTCCTGAACGGCTGGGGGCAGCTGCAGCAGGTCCCTTGCATACTGGTCACCACGGATCCATACCAGGGCCCCAAAGGCCCGGCTCACCTCAGCCTCCCAAATCCCCCGGGGGGTCAGCAGAGGGGCAGGGCCCCAGCGCAGCCGTGCCACCAACTCCTCCAGCCAGTTCTGGGTCATGGTGAAAGACTCAGTGAGCCCACCTACCATCAGGGAACCAGGAGGACCGGGCACCAAATAGGCCAGGGTGCTCCAGCAGAGGCAATCCAGAAAGAGGCCCTGGGCTCCGAGGAAGGCACAATGCAGCATTGGCGGGTAGCGGACCTCCTTCCATAGCTCTGGGCTGCACAGGCCCTTCAGATACTCCTGGGCACACAGAGAGAGTCAAAGGAAACCCGACTGTCCCAAACTGCCACTGGCTTTGTCCCACGCCCCACCTGCCAACCCTTACTAGGCACGTGCCTCCCCTGTTCATTCTCCCACAGCAGCCACCCTCTCCTGATCCTGTCCCTTCCTGCATTCATGTCTTTCCAGGGAATGATGATGGAAACCTGAGGAGGACGAGTGAAAAGAACCAGGCTGGAAGTCAAGGAGACCTAATTCTAGTTTCGACTTAGCCAACACTGTTAGCATTGTGGGAAATCTCAGGGCCTCTGTCTCTTCACATATAAAATGGAAAGTTAAACTAGACCCTTGTGTGTCCAGTCCTGCTTTGGGATTCCAAAATTATGTGACAGAGGGAAAGGGACCATGCACTACTGAGCACTCTCCAAGTGAAAGAACTTGGAGCAAATTATCTATCTCCTGCTCCTCTGGGGGTTTCCCTATCTGTAAAATGGGAATAATAACAGTTCCTAGCTCATTAAGCTACTAAAAACTTTAGCAAGCTAATACCTAAGAAATGTTTAGGGTGGTCTCTGGCACAGCCTGTTCCCCTTTTTGCAGCTCAGAAGGGCTATGTAGCTTGCTCAAGGGCACTCACAGGCTTGTGAGTGAGTGGGCCAGAATCTTAGCCCATATCTGCCTGAATCTAAAACCAGAGACCTTTCATCGCCTCTGGTTGACTGCACAGTGACTACCTGGTAATCCTGTGGGATTCTGCATTAATCTCTACAAGTTCTTCAGCAAAATCCGTAACTATGGTAACTCTGTTGCCCAGAACAGAGGAGATAAGGTGCTAGGCTCGTGTCCAGGGAAACATCTCATAGAAACACAATATGTAACCATAAGAAAGGCCTCTGGCTCCCTGAATGATACAACTTTGCTGGGGGAGGTTGGGTACCTCTACTCTCTGGCTCAGTCCCACCAGCATAGCACAGAGAGCATGAGCATTCCCTCTTAATCCACTGGTCCATGAAGACTGCATCTGCCTTTATGTCCCTCCACCTCCCAGGGCCTGTGACAATCATCCCTCTCCTCACAATTCCAGTAGGGAACCAATGCTCCATTTTAGATCTCCAAGAGCCATCCTGAAGACCTCACCACACCTCTCCTCAGTACCCAGGCATTCTCACTACTCAGGATTATGCAGACCTCTTCCATTTAACCTAAGCCACTACCTTTACAAGCCCTTCCCAAAGGTTCTGAACTATACCCGAGTGTAACCTCTTTTCAACCAGTCAAAAACAGCACAATATCTGATGGAAATCCTAATCCAGCTCCTGCCACCTGAACCTCAGCTTTGCCAAAGGCCTTGCAAGGATGAATCTGAACAAGCACAGAAAACACTCACCTTAACAAATGTCCCCTACCCCATGTACCCCACATTCCAAGAATATAAAAATAGTATATAAAAATGAAGAAGTATGTTGGGGAAGAAAATTGATGGTTTCTCTTTTTTTGTTGTTTTGGATTTTGATTTTTGAGACAGGATCTGGCTATGTAGTTTGGGCTAGCTCTGAACTCACTATGTAGCCAGACTGGCCTTAAATTTGCCTTTGTCTCCTGGGCACTGGGACTACAGGGATGGGCACCATGTAAAAGGAGAAAGGCCAAATAATTTTGTGCACAATGGAAACTGAATGCAGAGGAAACCCATTCTTGCCATTCAGAGATATGAGGTCAGACCCTGACCCTCCAGGCCCAAGAACAAAGACAATGATCATGAAAGAGGTTCCTCAACAGATGAGGCACCCAGATCTCTGCAAACCAAGCTCAAAATCAACAAACCTCACCCACAGCTCCAACTCCCAATCTGCTTTTTGCCTTTCACCATTAATTATGCAAGGATTACCAGGTAAGTGAGGGAAAGTTCTAATGTAAAACACAGAGGCTGAAACTTAGAAAGAAAAGAAAACTAAAAGAAGCGAAATTAGGTGGGGAGGAGAAAACTTCAAGAAGTTTATTACCATTACTCCTGTCAGAGGCACATTATACATAGTGCATGATAGGATGCTGCTTTTAAAAACAGAGAACACAAATGACTTGTAAAACATTAAGAAAATGGTGGCAGAAATGAAAAAGCCAAGAAAAGGTTGGAAAATAAAACTGTAAAAGCTAGGCGTGGTGGCACACACCTGTAATCCCAGCTCTCAGGAGGCTGAGACAGTAGGATCATTGTGAGTTCGAGACTAGCCTGGGTTACAAAGAGAGTGTAAGACCAGCCTGCACTGCATAGCCAGACTCTGTCTAAAAAAAGACAATAAATAAATAAATAAATAAATAAATAAATAAATAAATAAAGCAAGCTGTAAAAATCCTAGAAAGCAGAGTTAAAGTTGGGAAGCAGGAGAGAAAAATAAGAAAAGTGGAGGACCTCCAGAAAACTCTATGTCTGAACAGGAGAATCTTTAACAAATAGCTCCCCTAAAATTTCCTAGCTCTGAAGACCAGGAAGTCCAGACAAAAGGACCCACTGAGTACAACAGCAAGTGACAAAGGAAAAAAAACGATTCACCCATAAAGAAGTCTGGCTGGGAGATCTCAGAACTGGAGGAAACTAAAGACTTCCAAGAAGAGAAACTTCTCAAATAAAGGACCAGAAGCCAGAATATATTCATTCTTCTCCAAGACAAGATGTCAGTGCATTCAGATCAGGCTGAGTGTCTAGGGTCCCATGGTTTCAAGGCCAGTGGGACTGTTTTAGAAACAGAGAAGCTTACAGAAAGCCACATGCTTCCCGGCTGCACAGAGAAGGCTCATAACCACAGCATTCCTAAAATAACGTAACATCTGCCAATAACAATCTAAAGAATGCAGGCGTATTGATATGGAGGAGGACTTGTTCTCCATTAAACTGTTCCCCATTTATTCTAGTTGCTGTTCTATGAATGTACACCATCCCTCCCCCTGTGCTTCTTGCTCACTAATAAAAGTGGGTCAACTGTAGAGATTGTCGTGCCTGTCCACTAGAGGCAGGTTCTCCTGGTCCCCTTGGACCCTGACATTGTCTTTTGCCTTTATTCCCTGCCATTCCCCCCACAGGTATCTGGGGTTCTGATCAGCCCCTGGCACCCAGCACCTGAACAGGCATTTGAGACTTAGAAGGGAAAGCCCACCAGAGTAGGATAGAGCAGTGCAGACATTGGGGGATTCCGTGGGATGACGCTGGAGTCAGCCATGTACAAGTGAAAGTAAGTAACAGCACCTCAAAAGAATTTTCTTAACTAGGGTAATGGCCCAGAATTTGTTAGTAGGAAAACAGATTTATGTTCAGTTACCACATATATTACTCAAACAGGCAGGGACCCAGGTCAGTACTCATTTTCTCTCTAAAATGTTACAAGGCATTGTCAAATATAACACATGTGAAAGGTAAATGAGACCATAAGCCACGCAAGGCCGATAAGACACTCTGCCACGAAGAAGGTTATTTGGCACAAGGGAGGGGTCATCTCTCTGACAGTGACCCTGAGGGGAGGAAGTCAGGGGCTTATATACATGAAAAACCACGGCGGGCCAGAACAGCTGCTCAAGAAGGTGTAACTGGTACATTTACAGGTGGAGTTGTGGAAACCAGGATCACTGCTGGTCTCCGTGGTGCTGCAGTTCTTGGATCAGTACACAGGTGTCTTTGTGGTCGGTGTTGCTCTTGCAAAAAATGTGCAGGGGTGGTCAGGCTGCAACCTCTAACTTCCTCCTTCCTGCACCCAGAAGCCCAGTGCCCCTTCAACATGGTTCCTGCAGACAGAAACTTTGGATGTGAAGAATTGGAATAGAGTGGGCAGAAATTTAAAAAGGGCCATACTAGGGGAAAACAGATTGCCCCACTACCTTTCCACCATGGAATCTGGTAAAATCCATATTGGGACCTTTGTGTGCTACAGTGGTTAAAAGACAACTGCTACTGCTCCCCAGGATGAGGAAAAAGAAGAGATCAAGAAGAAAAGTAGACTCTTACTTAGCCTGTACCTCCTATGTTTTCAGATGCTAGTGTAAGCCATCCTTGTTTGTCTAAGCACCAACAACTAATTCGGCAAGCTAAGATGGCTGGGGATCCCACTGGGCGCTGTTGCTTCCCTGTTACAGTTAGACAGGACCCCCATAATCCCCAACAAATGATACATGAACATCAAAGAATAGAGTTAAAACAGAATTCATAGAGTTAAAAGAGTTAAAACAGGTGTAATGAATAATGGAGTACAGGGACCATTCACACTGGGACTCCTAAGGTCCATTTTGGGAGCTCTACATATGATCCCAAAAGATATTAGACTGTTCTCATCTACTGACAGGTCACTATCTCCATTCCAATGTGCAGCTACAAGAGCTTGCAGTAGAACGGGAGACAGAAATAGGGCAGCAAGGAGACCAGGAATCACAAGGATATGCTTCTGGGAACAGATTCTTATGCAGATCATGGGCAACAATGATCTTGCACTAATAAAACATACAAGCAGATACATCTGTTGATAAAACAAGCATGGACTATGGTTTCCAAAGAGAGTATTCCAGTTCAGTTCTTTTACATATTTTACAGGGATCCAGGGAGCCATATGCTCAATTCCTTGCTAGATTACAGGAGACAGTCCACAGACAAATTCCTCATTCACAAGTGGCTAAAATTACAGTACAACTGGCCTTCAAGAATACAAATAAAGACTGTAAACAGGCCCTTCAGGCAACTTAGGACCACAAAAAAAAAAATTATCACAAAGCTTGTCAAGATGTGAGAACTGAGTCTTATGAAAGTTCGATGTTAGCCCAAGTTGTGTTAAGTCTTACAAAGGAGAACAAAAATGCCAGTGTTCAGTGTTTCAATCATGGAAAAGCAGGATATACTCATAAACAATGTACTGTTGCAGCCATTCCATCCCCTGCCAAAGGGAATACCAATCCAATTCCCGGTCTTTGTCTTTATTGCAATAAAATAAATCACTGGGCAAAGAATTCCCATCCCAAATCCTTTGGGCAGTTACAATATGTACATGTCTCTGTAAACACTTATTCTCATATGATTCACACCACTTGCCAAGGGTATTTCCTCCAGGGTCTTGCATGAGAAGGCTCGTACTGGTAGGCTGGATGGCTGCAGAATCCACAATGGGTTTGATGATTTCCTGGGACCCTGGAGGAAATATCTCAGCTGCTGATGACTATACAAGTAGCAAGGCCGATGACGTTGGAGCAAGTGAAGAAAAATCCAGGAAGCTAAAAACATTGGTGACAAGACAGGGTCTACCACATACCCAAAATATGTTCATTGCCATAACGCCACTACTGTAGCAAGGGACATCAAATCAGATGATGCAGCATAACCTCAAGTTACAGAGTTTCAACTTCTACAATTACAGAAACAAAAAGCAAGTAATACTGGGGACCAGACTACATGACTGGGATTCCATGGCTCCAAGGCCAGTGTGAGCTTCTTTAGGAACAGAGAAGTTTGCAAAAGGCCATATATTTCCTGGCTGCACAGAGAAAGCTCATAACCACAGCATTCCTAAGGCAACATAACATCTGCTGAGGACAGTCTAAAGAACGCAGGCATACTGATACAGAGAAGGACTTGTTCTCCATTAAATTGCTCCCCATTTACTGTAGTTGCTGTTCCACGAAAAGTACACTACACCTCCCCCATGCTTCTCGCCTGCTAATAAAAGAGAGTCAACTACAGAGACTACTGTACCTGTCCACCAGAAGCAGGTTCCGCCTGGTCCTCTTGTACCTTGAATATTATCCTTTGTCTTTATTACCTGCCATTTCCCCTACAGGTATCCAGGGGGCTGATCAGTTCCTGCCTTTATATTTCTGAATTTATAATTCAGTACAGCCAACTATCAATCGCATGGCCCTCAGATATGCAACTCAAACATACAGATATGCAACATGTTTTTCCTATTATATAAAACCTTATGCCAGGCATGGTGGCAGACGCCTATAATCCCAGCACTTGGGACACTGAGGCAGGTGGATTGTTGCAAGTTTGCAGCCATCCTGGACTACAGAGTGTGTTCAAGACCAGCCCAAACTAAAACAAGACCCTGACTCAAAAATAAAATAAAATAAATCTTTCTTAGACATTTTTCTTCATTCATTTTCTGCTGCTATAACAGAATACCACACAGTTGGCAATTAACAATGAGCAGAAATCTGTTTGGCTCACAGTTCTGGAGGCTGGGAAGTCCAAGAGCATAGCACTGGCATCTGGCCAGGGCCTCCAGTTATGTTCTAATATAGCAGAAAGGCACAGAACTGAGCTTGACATACAAAAGGTAAGGAGACAAACTTACACCCATCTCATGGTCATTAACCCTCTCCTCTCCAGTGAGCAGGAACCTATTTACAGCACAGAGTCTTCATGGCCTAATCATCCCTCTAAGGTCCTGCTTCTTAATACTGTCACAACAGCAATTCCATTTTAACATGAGTTTTAGAAAAGACCTTTAAACAGTAGCACCACTATGGAGCAATTTTCTAGCAAATCAAGGAAGGAAATCGAGAGAAGAGAGTTAACTTAATAAAGAAGCAAAGACAATCCCCAGAATGACAGTGAAGACAGATATCAAAATTTATTCATCTATTCAGCAAATCAGTATTGACCACTGACTATATGCTAGCACTGTTCTAGGACAACAACTGCCATCACAGAAGGCAACTGGACTCAAGCAGGTTGAGCCAAGTGTGGTGACACAGGCCTATAATCCCAGAATTCCTGAGGCTGACGCTGGTGTATTCACAAGGTTGAAGCCAGCCTGGGGAAGCTAAGGACTTGGTGAAACTCTGTTTTGAAATAAAAAATAAGAGCTGGGAATATAGGTCAGTAGAAAGGCCCTAAATTTAATCCCCCATGCCACAAAACAAAGAGTGTGGTCAGTGGCAAAAGGTACACTGATGACCACCTTCAACACACTTGAATTTTCTTTTTCTTTCTTTTTTTTTTGGTGGGGGGGGCACGTGCCGGGGATCAAACTCATGACCTCGAGTTTGCCAAGCAGGCACATATGCCACTGAGCTAAACCCCTGGCCTTTTTTTTTTTTTTTTTTAGACAGAATCTCACCAAGTTGCCCAGGCTGAGTTTGAATTTGAGATCCTCCTGCCTCAGTCTCAGAGTGCTGGCATTATAGGCACGCACTACCATATCTGGCTATGTATTATATTTTTAACATGATGAAACTACGATGGATATGCCCCATCAACCCAAGAAAGAAAAAGACAAGCAGTCCAAGAAACAAAGAATTTAACCAAGAAGAAAGGCAAAGGCATGCCAAGGAGGCCAGCACACTAAAGTCTCAGAATGACAGGCTGCATGCCCAGAAAGTAGCTGACCACACAAAAGGAAGATGTCTACAAGAAAATAATTTAGAACCTAAAGAACACCTTGAAGGGGCAGACTAACTGCTACAGTTAGATCTGGAAGGTTCCCGAAGGCGCAGTGTTGAAGGCCTGGTCCTCAGCTTGGTGCTGTAGGAGGGGGTAGAACCTTTGGGAGGTGAGGCCTATTGGAAGAAAGTGAGGTCATCTGGCCTTGAAAGGATATTTGGGTCCTGGTCCCTTCCTTTCTCTCTCTTTGCTTCCCAGCTCCCATGAAATGAAGAAGCCTCCTCCACCACATGCTTCCACCAGGATATACTGTACCTAACACAGGCCCAAAGTAAGAAGACCAAGCAACTACAGGACTGATCTTTGAAACCATAAGCCATAAGCCAAAATAAACATTTTCTCTTTATAAATCATTTACCTCAGGTATTTTGTCACATTAACAGAATGTGAAGTATAGTATAGAAAACTATACTGAGAAGCACTAAGAAGTGTAAGAATTATCAATGGGTGCAAAGAAAAACAAGCAAGCTGAAGAAAAAGGAGTTCTTAACCTCAGTGAAATCAAAAAAGGAAAAAGAAAAGAAAATCATGGGGTCAGGATATAGCTCAGTGGCACAGCACTTGCCTGGAAAGCACAAGGTCCTGAGTTTGATTCCCGGTACCAAAAAAAGAAAAGAAAAGAAAACCAAAATATACTTCATGAACATAGTTGTGCAATATGAACAGGCATAACTAGACAACAACTAGTAAATAAAGATTTACTATTACTAAATAAAGATGTAATGTAAAACAGAAACAGAACTATAATGGGAAGAAAAAAGGAATTGCAGTGTAAGGAAACTAAATCCTCACATACAATAAGAATGAAAAAAGTTAATATCCAAAACTGATCAGAGATGGTGAGTTCCATCCCTGGTACAAAAAAAAAAAAAAAAAAAAGAGTTGAAAAGGATAGGGCAGGGAACCATTTTTAAATTTGCAAATATTTTTTAAAGTATTGGACTTTTTAAATGTATATTAGCTGAAAAAGAAAAATTTAAAGGAAAAGAGGGACTGGGTACTTGCAGCACAAGCAGGTATGTTGATAGACGTCTGGCAATCAGCACAGGGCTCAGAGAGATCCCTTATTTTCAGTATTTGCAAATTTCTGTGGTGTAAATAATCTCACTATGGCTGTAAATAGCATTTCACTGGCTTAATAGTTTCTGAACTCTTAACAATGGGTCACCAGGAGCCAAGTCCAGAGCTCCCCTGACCATAACCAACCCCCTCAGTTTCACTTCTAGTTACTGTGGAGCAGGAACAGTTCAACTTCCACCTGACGGCCAAGCCAAGGCCAGCAAGCCTCAGCCTGTCCCACAGCTCCATAGCCTAGTACCCAGAGGTCACCTCTTCTACTGCTTCTGTCTTCGGGGCCCCATTACCTCCTTCTATCCCCTCCACAAAGAAAACAAGGGAGGACATCCGTCCTCTTTCCGTTCTGCCGCTCACTGCAGCCTCACATCATCACCAGCAAGGTCAGGCGGGATGAGCAGGGTTGGTCCCTGGGCTCCTCTGGTCATTATTAAAACTCCCTTCTCCACTTGCTAGTTTCACCTCCAAGAAGCCACACTTCCCCAGTGTTTGTTTTGGTCCTCGGGAATGTGATGTACAGCAATCAACGGCCTTCATCTTTTATAAATCCCACCACTACAAAACAATATAAAGGGGCCGGGGATATAGCTCAGTGGCACAGTGCCCACGTGGCATGTGAGAGGCCATGAGTTCAAGCCCCAGTTATCAAAAATAAATAAAGGCATTTGAGTTTCACAGAGATTCTCCTGGAAAGCCAAGTATATATGATAGAAATACACACCCAGGCCCTTATCCAGATGAGCCTACATCCTTCTTGACTCTTCCACCCAAACAAGTCACCCCACCCTCCCTTCTCCTCACCCTGCAATCTCTACCAACCAGCCTGTGTACCAAGTATAAGATTCTATCCCCCTACAGCGAGAAATGGGTCAGCCACATCACCTCCATGTAGAAATCACAAGACAGCTTTATGCTTGGGGAAAATGTTTACACAGCATTTAATCCAAGCCTGTCACTTTACAAACAAAGACAGTAAGACTCAGAGAGAAAAAAAGAACTTGTTCAATTATACAGTTAGTTAATAAGAATATCTGATATTTATTTTCACACAGTTCTCCACATTTTGCAAAAATGCTTAAGTATGCACTACTTCAGCTGCCTCTCACAACGTCCCCTCCCCATAAAATGAGTATTATTACATTGTTTTATAAATAAGGGAAGTGGCTCAAGGGGAGGGCAAATTACTTGGCCCAGGTCACTGAGCCTGGCAGCACATGCTTGTAATCTAAGCTCCTCAGAAGGCTCTGGAAACAAGATCAAAAGTTCAAAGCCAGCCTAGGCAACTTAGCGAGATCCTGCTTCAAAATAAAATAAAGAGGGCTAGGGATGTAGCTCAGTATTCCCTGGGTTCAATTCCTTGGAATGAAGGTATTACAATGTAGAAAACCCCAAATTTTACTCCACCACCACACACTTCTTTCTGGGCCATATTTTGGTGACAGCACATCAAACCTAGATCTGGAACAAAACTTTATTCTTCCCACCTTCCCTGTTCTCTTGCCCCCAAAATTTCTTCTTTCTGTTCATCTCTGTGATAAGGGAAGGAGTTACCCAGAATCCCTTCATACTTCAGTAACAGGAGTGCCTTTCCCCCAGGGGAATGGGGGCTGGGAAAGGGAAGTGAGGGAGCCCCTAGTTCATTTTGCAGTACTCCAAGGGGGGACCTACAGCTTGTGAGGATCCATGGTCCCAGGGACCCTAAGGGAGGCTGTAGCAGGAGCTGAAGCTGGCAGGCCTGAAGAAGGCCACCCAGGATTTCAGCAGGCCGCAGCGGAGGAGGGCATGTCAGAAAATTGTTGCTCCTTACTCGAATGAGTGTGAGTTTTCACAGTAACCAAAAGATTAAGAACTCAAAAGACTCCTTTTGCTAACTTATCCGCCCCCAATTCTGTATTACTCTTATAGCACCCTCACCCCACCCACCCTACCAGGTCAAAATTAGAAAAACTGCTGATGAAGCTCAAAGAGGCTGAGGAAGACATTTCCCCTGTTCTGGGGTCCCCCCACCCGTGGCTTTGACCAGTTAGGATGGGGGTGGGGAGAACTGAGAGTGTCTGTCTGTCTGTCTGTCTGTCTGAATAGGGAAAACAGTCTGGCATATGTACATGCCTCCATCAAGAGATAAGATACCGGGATCTGAGCAAAGAGAGCGACCTTGGCCGAGATTAGGGGGTGGAACTGAGAGGCCCAAGTGCAGGATAAGCTTGTGAAAGAGGAGAGAGACAAGCTGTGACCTGGCCCGCTCAATGCACAGCCCCACAAAGCAGCAGGCCATTTCATTAGAAAGCTGACCATCTTCCTCTTAGATTATCTCTCATCACCAAGGGCTAAGGTCTTCCAGAGCACCTGAAGCCTTTTTGAGGGCCACCCACAACATCAAGAGTGTGAGGCAGGGAGCCCAGAGCCCTACCTACCTTGGTTCAGATCTAACTCCACCACCCCATGTTTATTTGACCCTGAATTCTCAGGCAGACCCCCTCAATATTTCATCTGTAAAAAGTCATCATCACTCTAGGAGTGTCTCCAGTCCTAGCACTCAGTAAGGCAGCCCAGGATGTAAGGAGACAGAAGGATGGAGAACAAAGAGATGTATCTCAGAGGCCACAGAAATGCAGGACCTTTAAACCGCTCCCCAGATGGAACAGGAGGGCAGTGAATACTATGGCCTGGCCAGGGAAAGCTTGCGGGGAGACAGACTGTGCAGGCTATCCCAGAGCACTGGAGGACACAAGTGACATGCCAGAGAGGGGTGGGGCAGAAAAGAAACCAGCCACCAGAGATAAGGAGAGGGTGGAGAAGGAGCCCGGGCTGCAGATCTGGAAGAGAGAGAGTGGACGTCCCAGTACCTATAGGCCAAATTGCCGAATCCAGGTCGGGCACATCTGGGAACCTCTGCCTCCCGGGGAGCAAGGAGAAGGGAGACCAAGATGGAAGGGGCGGCGGGGAGGGGGAGGACTGTTTACCTTGGCTTTGCTAGTGTTCTCCCGGGGCCCCTGGAGCTGCAGCCAGAAGTAGGGGGTGTCCGGTCGGCTCTGGAAGGCATTCAGCTTGACCCTGAAGATGCGTTGCACTTGCAGCCGCTGCCGCTGCACCCGAGGCTTCGATTTTGTCTGCACCATGAACCACTCCAGCGCCGGGGGTTCACCCCCAGACAGGAGCATGGCTGCCCCTCCCGCGGCTGGAGAAGGAGACCGCGGCGTCACCGAGGTCCCCGAGCGCCAGGCGCCGGGGCACAGGCGCTAAGCCCTGCCCCCTCCCCTACAGCGCCCCCCGCCCCGGGCGCCTCCCCGGGCCTGGAACCCACCCCGCGGCCCCGGCGCCAGCCCTCCGTCCCTTTCCGCGGCGGCTCCAGCGACCAAGCTCTTCCTGCCGAGGTTGAGCTGGGGGTGGGACCGGCCGGGCTCCAGCGGCCCTTCCCCCGCCCCCCACCGCCTCCTCTGCAGCGCCCGGCCTGTCCCTCCCGGGTGAACTCCGTCTGCCTGACCGCGTTTAGGGGCGCGGGAGGAAGAGGGAGGGGAGACGGGTGAGGAGGAGGGGCGGAGAGGGTCCTAGAACCCTCTGCCTTCCACCCGAATTTCGGGCCCCGAGCCAGAATCCCGGGGTGAAAGTTAGTTTCCTTCCATAGTCCCCTTTCCTTAGTGGAAGAAAGGACAAGAAGGGGAAAGTTGGTTTCAGAGGCTCCCTTGTGCGATTTGGAACGCGATTCCCTCTCCCCCAAGGCCTGCCAGCCTTCCCGGAGAAGTGGAACCTCACCCACTGTTCCCTTGGAGGAAAGGGTTAAGGGAGGGCAGGGTAGGGAGGCTGGGGCTTGAGGAAACCCTGGGCTGGAGACCAAGCAGGAAGGAAAGGGTAACAGCCCTGACTCCCCGCTCCCCACAGCAGTCTGGGGACTGTCTGGGGCTGGCCGAACGCCCAGACCCCTCTGAAGCCCCCAGGGGTGGAAGGGCAGAGGGGGAGCTGCCAGAGTTTCAGACTAAAGTTGTTTATGAAAGCACGGTTTTAGCAAATGTGAGTTATGCTGGGAGGGGAGGGGCGGCAGTGAGGATCTGGTTGGTAAGGTAGCCCCAGAGGTCTCCTTCCACCCTTGACCCTCAAGTTCAGGATTGGTTTCCATGCTCTGGGACTACCCTAGGCTGGGAGGCCACCTTCAAAACCTGGGCCCTGGAGGCATTCTCTGCACAAAGAAGGCTTTCTACAGTCTGTGGCCTGCACAGAACCTGGCACTGTGCCTTGGGAGGCAGGGTCTACATTTGAGGCTTGGAAGACCTTCCTTTCCAGATTAAAACTGAGTCTGACAAGTGTGCCTGTGGGGACAAAGGGAAGCGAAACTTAAGTCAGGCTTGCGCTGAAATATCTAGGCTGCAGGCCCACCTGTGTGAGGGTATAGGCAAGGGACCAGGAGAGCCCTACTGCACAGAAGATGTCAACTGGGAGGAGGAGAGGGGCTCGAGAACTCCCTGCCTGGACTAGACTCAGTCTGTCAGCCCCCTTCCATGCCCCAGGCCTGATTCTTCTGAGCAGTTTGAAATTCAGAACAGGAAAAGGCGATCCTGTGTTAGCTCTGGCTACCTGGCTCCTTGGTCTTTTCCTCTCTAGAGAGCCTTGAAACAGAAGATCCTCACAGTGAGTCTCCACTTCTCCCTACTCTTCCCATTTCTAACTATGCCCTCATTACCAAAGCAGCTTCTGCCTTATTTTAATTCCGTTTCTCCCCAGAGCAGAATGAGAGCCATACCTCACACTTACCATTCCATCTCTGAGTGAATGCTCAACCCATGCTGCCCTCTTCCCACTGACAGAACACAAACAGGGTGTCATGGTCAAGGAAAACCCTTGGACTTTAATCTTATTTTTGAAGGGGCTGTGTGGAAGGCAGGTCCCTAATTCTTTCAAGTTTAGGAATTACGTCCTTCATAAACAGGTAAATTTATTTAAACTCTGTGCCTTTATTTCCTTTGCTCATAAACATGGGGATAACAATACCAACAACCCAGGTCATAAATCAGATCACACAGATGAAGTACAAGGCCTGCATCATGTCTTAGTTACTTTTCTCATTGCTGAGACAAAATACCCACCTCCCAAAGTTAAAGGAGGAAAGGGTTACTTGGCCCACAGTTTGTAGAGGTTTCAGTTCATAATTGTCAGTCACCAAAGCAAGGTGCCACATGGGAGAGGGGTAATAGTTCCATGGTGGCAGAAGACACAAAAGCAACAGGAGAAGAGCAAGACAAGCCCCTTTCTGTGCCTTATATCATATGGAGTCTATGTAGATTAGGCTGCAAAGGGTGGAGTTCTGCTTCTTGTGATGCCCTTAGGCCATCTTTTCTAGTCTCCCCTTCCTTTTAAGCAATCATGAACTCCCTGGCTATATCTTTTCAGTCCATAGCTTTACTGAAGCCTCTTTACTGGCCAGACTCACAGTATTTTAGATGATTCTGCTGGGTGCTTTACTCTTGATTCTCAACATAAATCTGGCTAAAAGCCCACAACAGTAGCCATGCCACCACTTCAACATTAGCCTCCCTTGAAATTTCTTCTGCCAGATTAATTAGTCTACCACCCTTAATCTTAGTCTCAGGCAAAGTCTGTGAACATGAGTAAGGTGCAGACAAACTTTCTGCCAAGCCGTGACACCCATCATCTGGAGTCCAGTGGCCAATGCAGTCCTTTATCCCAGTGGAAACCTCTGGAACCTGGTCTTTACTGGCAAGATTTCTATCACCCTTCTGGTCTTTTGAACTTGACTAGAATCTTCCATACAGTGTGGCATTCCAGCTCTACTTTTTTCAGCTGGTGTCTCCAAATCATTTCAGACTCTTCACACAAGCCATTCCTAAAGGCTCCTGAACCACACAGTCATGTACAGTCACAGCAATGACCCCACTTCTGGCACCAAATTCTATTTCAGTTTCTTTTCTTATTTTCTGAGACAAAATATCTGAAGCCCAAGGTTAAAGGAGGAAAGGGTTATTTGGCTCACAGTTTGTAGCGTTTCAGTCCATAATTGGCTATCTCCAAGGCAGAGTATCACATGGCAGAGGGGCCACGGTTTATTATGGTGGAAGTTAGCAGGAGTAACAAAAGGAGAGCAAGACAAGCCTCTTTCTGTCCCTTATATGGAGTCGACCATGATTGGGGCAGTGCCAGTCCAATCAGTGCACTGATCCAGCAACAACCCACCCTTAATCCCAACACCCCTAATCCTGGCATTGTACTATGAATCAATCACATGCTCCAGGTTCAGTCATCTCCAGAAAGCCCCTTCCCATCACTGCATGAGGTTTTGGGTTACATTTAGACAAACCATAACACACCAATAAGTATTTGATTTCCTTTCACAGATCTTGTCTGTTCTTCCCTATCTCATTTTTGGCACATGTCACCACACCATCCCAGAAATCCCCTCTTCTTCACTCTTTCTAATAACTCACCTCCTGCCTCCTACCTGTTCACATGGATGCAATGGATTTGGCCAGGTAGACTGATTTTTACCCAGATTTGCCAGTAATGAGTTGTGAACCCTTAAGCAGGTCATTTCTTTTAAAAAGTCTTCTTCACCTAAGTTCACGTATTGGATCAAGTTCATTCAATAATTTCAACACCTATTTATTGATTATCTACTATGAGCCAAGCCCTAGGAATATAGCATTGGCTAATATGGATACCTGCCTTTTCTATGGAATGGGAAAAGAAAGAAAAAGAAAACAGTAGTGTTTCAGTAGCATTTCAAGTATTATTTTATTAGAAATAAAACAAGGAGTGTCTTGATGAGGACTCTCTGGCAAGGTGATATTTTAGCTGAGGATGAGAAAGTTTGTGAGCAATGAGATAGCAACAAGAGAAACTCAGCAATTTTTGATCCAAGCCTTTCTGTGGCACAAACACATTAATTGATATATTCAGTTTATTCCTTATTACAATATGAGGCTAAGACTTATTCAGGTGTGTTAGAGGCCTTCTGCAATCTGGGCCCAATCTGTTTCTTCAACATTGTCTAGGAGGGTCCTAGTTCAGGTGTTAGTAGAAATAGATATGTTGGACTGGGGATTTAGCTCAGTGGTATAAGTGCCTGCCTGGCAAGTGCAAGGTCATGAGTTCAATCCCTGGTACAAGAAAGAAGGAAAAAAGGAAAGAAAGAAAGAAAGAAAGAAAGAAAGAAAGAAAGAAAGAAAGAAAGAAAGAAAGAAAGAAAGAGAGAGATGTCTCAGCGTGTCTGACATTAGGGAGCACATCTTGCCAGGAGTTTGTTTGCATGAGGAGTAAGAGGTCTCCCAGGAGAAAGCTCACCTTGATTAAAGGAGGGGCCTACACTCTGAGATTGACAGAATAATAGAGCTTATCCCCTCAAAGCTCCAGAAAGAGAGGCAGCTCTGCCACTCAGAAACCTAGACCAGACAAAAATCAAAGCATATCACAGAGCTACTGTGAGCAGCTGGTGGGTGAATAAGTACACTATTCAATGAACTTACTAAAAATCTACAAAATAAGATCAACTATATATTTAAATTTATATATGGCAAAGATACTCTTTCAATTAGTGGAGACTAAATGTATTTTCCAGAAAATTACCTTATGGTAATGGGAAACCTTCTAGATAAAGTAAGATAGACACTCATAGCAAAACAAATCCCTGGAGAAGCAAATGCTTCAAATTAAACATGAGCTCCATATGGTGGTGTATGCCTATAGTGCTGGCCACTCAGGAGGCTGAGGGAAGAGGAGCACCAGTTCGAGCCTAGCCTGAGCAACTTAATGAGATCTTGTCTCGCAAAAACTACAAAAATAGAAAGGACTGGGTATGTAATTCAGCACTCACTAGATTCAAATACCAGTACTTCAAAAAAAGAAAAGAAAAAAGAAGGAAAGAAAGGAAAAATTAAAAAAATAATAAAAATACTATAATAAACCACGAATTTTGGTAAAGATGTTTCTCAACTTACAAGTACCACATCCAATAAGCCCGTCATAAGTTGAAAATATCTCCCAAAAAAACTGAAATTAGAGGTTCCATCTGACCCACCTATTCTCTTCCTTGGTATCTTCCTGAAAGAATTGAAAGCATCAAGCCACAGTGATATGTGCACACCCATGTTTATAGCAGCACAGTCTGTAATAGCTAAATCGTGGAAATACCCCAAATGCCCATCAACAGATGAATGAATAAAGATGTAGGGTTTCTTTTTTAATACAATGAAGTACTAATCTGCCATAAAGAAGGATAAACCTAAGACCATACTCTTAACTGAAGTAAATTGGACATGTATTTAAACATCACATTGTTTCTCTGATGTGAAAAACTGAAAAGGTAAATAAGGCCCAAAATGTATAATAGATATTGTGAAATAGGAAGAAATGCTCAACTGGGAAAGGGAATAAGGAAGCAGAGAGGGGAAAATGAAGGAAGAAGAAAGAAAAAAGAATAGAAGGAAAAATGGAAACAAAACTTTTGTTAAATAAGGTGGGGAAGAGGGGTTGAAAAGAGGGGAGAGGAATGGGGGAGAAAGAATAAAGATATATTATGTTCAGGTACAAATTCCCTATGATGAATATGATCATTCTATATATCTAAAATGTACAATAAAGTTAATTTTAAAAATCTTAAGTCAAAAGGTATTCAAAACACCCAACCTACCAAACATCCTAGCTCAGCAACACAGCACACTAGAGGATTGACTGCTTAACCTCATGACCTTGACAGCATCCTATTGCACATATTGCTAGCCAGAGAAAAGAAAAAAAAAAGATGAAGTATGATTTCTACTAAGTATATATTATTTTTGCACAATAATAAAGCTAAAAAACTGCACTGAGTTAATGTGGCTCTGGGCAGGGAAGACCCACTTGAGGATTATTGCCAATGCTGCAAAAGGAAAATGGGAGGGGCAGATGGTGAGTGAGTGATTTTTTCTGGAGAGGCTTGCCATTAGATGGTTTTCCTGATGCAAACTAGAACTTGGCTGTTGTCATTGGAGTAGGAATTTGTGTCCTTGCTGTCTGTCTCCAGGGATGGCTTCCAGGGTGCCAGAAAGCAATGCTCAAGGTAGAGACCAAGGCCAGTTACATTACTGCCTGATGTCTGTGTGTTGAAATGCCGCTCAGCAATATTTTGATGGCCACTGGGCCACCTCAACTGGGATGGCCACACAAAAGCAAGAGTCAAGCAAACACATGTCAAGCAGTTAATTCTTCCTTTAAAAAATGTATTGCTATTTTTCTGGGTTTCAGGGTTTTGTTGTACTTTTTAGGTTTTAGGAACATGTCACTTAATTTGTACCATAAATTACAATCAAAATGCAAAATACCATTCTGACTTCTGCCTTTAATATAAAAAGAAGGAAAGAAGGGAGGGAGGGAAATGAAAAGAGGAAACACAAGGCAAGTTAGAGAGAAAGAAGAGAGCAAGCTACTGTCAGGAGTGTCATCCCTGGTTGCTTAGACCTAGGAGTCCAGTTCACAGATGAGTAACCCAATATTACCTTATCTGTGGCCCCAAAAGGCAAAGACAAAAACACATGTGCACCTAATAATGGCACCCTGTACAGTCATCAGAGTTCATCATATCTAAGTGGTTGGTTTCATCACTCAATTACATTACAAATCAGCAGATTTGTTTCATGATTCACTATTGACAATCCTGTGATACACACTCATGTACATAGAGAATTCACACTAGCACAGGTGTTTCTGGAAGACAAGTTAGGAGAAGCAGAATTGCTGTGTTAAAGGCTATGTGTACTTAGATTTTTCTCTAGAATTATGGTGCAGCTGTACTGTGGGAAATCATGAAGCCAATACAAATAATGAGAGAGATGATGGATTGACCCCTAACGGGAAGTGGGGAGCACAACACAGGCACACAAGCTCCAAAACAAGATATACGCCTTGATCTTACAAGGAATGCAAGGGCAACAGAAACACCAAAGCGACACCCAGACTTATTAACATCAATGCACACACATCAGGATCATTGCCAGAAGATCAGGCCCTGATCTCTTGTGTTCTAGGGATTACATGGGATAAGCAAACAGGAAGTACAGAGGCAAAATAGATTGTTAATTGGGGATTGGTTTATACAATGTGCATCATAGTGACCAGCTATGCCTCACAGTGATGAGCCATTTCCAAAAGACATAAGCAACCAGAACTAGAACAGAAACATTTATTACCTGGGCAACTAACAAGTTGAAGTATTCTGGTGTGTATTACAGGGGAGTCTTCTTATGCAGGACTACAAGAAGAGTTTTCTACTTCCTGCTTCAGAGGCCTTTCTTTCCTGTGTGTGTGTGTGTGTGTGTGTGTACCTCACTTGAGTAGCTATAGCCCCAAGCTCTCTTCTATTTTTATAGCTTTTGTTTGTTTGGTTGGTTGGTTGGTTTGATGAGCAGGTACTGCCTTTATAATTTTTAAATACTATGTAGGAGGAAAGTAAGGTAGACCTGTTATTACACAAATATGTCAGTATCTAAAGAGGACATTCTATCTTCTTTTATTTAAAATGTTCCAATTGTGATGAAAGTGCTGATCCCACCTCCCTCCAGGACTCATTTCTGAAACAGACATCCTCCCTGTGGCCTTAGAATTACCCTTTCTAGAAGAAGCCTGGGGCCAGTTCACAAGAATTTACTCCCTGGCCACCCAAGGACACCAAAGGACCCTGGTGACTTCCATGTTTGACACATAGTTACTACTTTGAGCAATTGATACAAAAATCTAGGGCCAGGGATTTAGTCCAGCGGTCTAAGTGCCTGCCTGGCGAGTGCAACATCATGAATTCAATTCCCCAGTACAAAAAAAAGTCACAATTTATCCAAGATTTATAGGTGCTGGGCCAGAGCTCCGAGGTTGGACAAAAGAGTGTGTTGGAGTGAATAACTATAGCAGGATTGGAGTCTAAAGGGGAAAGACAGAGCACATTGCATGTGCACACACTGGCCTAGAGATTACCTAGGGTGGATAAGGAGCTAAACTGTCAAACAGGGCTCCAGAAGGCAGAGCCCAGCACAGCTCACGCAGAGTAGGACAGGCAGTAGGTTGCTCTGAGAGGTCTCTAGCAAGAATATGACTAACTAAAGCCACCCTGAATCATAGTCCTTTCCTCCCCTCACTTCTCTCATTAAATCAATCAGTAAATTCTATAGATTGAGTTCTCCTTCCTTTAACTGATATGTGTTGAATGCTCCTATGTGCCAAGTTCTGTTCTGAGCACTAGAGATATAGCAGTGACCATGGTTCCTGCTCTCATGGAGCCCATATCCAAAGTTGAAAAGATAAGAGGATGGGGGTTTAGCTCAGCGGCGGAGTGCCTGCTTGGCAAACTCGAGGTTGTAAGTTCGATCCACAGTACCAAAAACAAAAAATAATAATAAAGTTGAAAAGATAGTAATTGCATAATAATTTCACAGTAACTGCATTAAGCATTTTGAAGGAAAGATAATGCTGTGAGTCCTGCAGTTTTTGAGAAGTCAACAGTGTTTCTTAAACTTGCCAGAGCAAGTGTCCTAGAATTGCCATAGCAAAGTAGGATGGAAAATACAGTTTCATTTGCCTCCTGTCCTACCTGTATGCAGCTTCCCCCATTATCAAGATCATGCACCAGTGATACTTTTGTTACAAAAGATTATAATACAGCTTCAACACATAATAACAATGATTATCCACTATAATCCACAGTCTACCTTAGAGCCCTCTTGGTGTTTTTTTTTTCCCCAATATAATAGTGCTTTAACACTTAGACTCAAGAGTATGAGCAATAGGCAACCTACAAAGTTTCTAGGAGGGAAGTGGCACAGTTAGATTAGTGTTCTGCATAAGGGTTCACCGGCTCACATGCCACTTGAGTTATCTGCCCCAAGAATGAGTCCTTATCTTCTGAGGTTTAAGATTCAGATGCCACAGATCTCTCTTGCCTGAGCTGATGAAACAATTAAATCATTCTGGCAGCCACCAGACCACCCATCCTCCTCTATCCATTTGTCCCAGAATCCAGACCCTGGTTAATTGAAGAGCATTACTTTCGCCATGGCACCATCTTACTCAGGCACTGAGTGACTCTGCAGTAGTGATTTCTAACATCATTATCTTTGGAGTCCACCAAGTGATGATAGTGAATATAGTAGTTAAAAGCATCAGCTCCAGCATCTACAGATGAGACAACATCCCAGCTCTAAAAAAACCCCACTTCCTCTTCTTTAAAGAGTACTCTATTTTGAACTAGAGGTAGAATGTCCAGCCCAAATAGTCCAGGATTTACTCAGCTCTATTGTCATGTTGCTAAATCTCCCCATTTTTAAGAAAAGCTTACTAAACCTGATGCTTACATGAAACTTACTTTTGATTTTATGTTGACAACTATGATACACTACAAAATATAGTCTTGAATTCCTCCCATTCCTATGGCCAAATCCTTTGCCAGGTGATGTTAGTGATACCTCCCCCATCACAAATGGAATCTACACACACACATACACACACACACTCACATACTCTGACCTAAACTTGTGACTTGTATTGACCAAGAGGATACAGTTGGAGTTACATTTACAACACTGAGCCAACACCTTGACTTTGCCTTTGACCTTCGTGGAATATTCTCCCATCATGAAGGGAACCCAGGATACGCTGAAGGAGGGTGACACCCTGTGTGGAAAGAAGCTACACTGTCACTGAAAAGTAAAGTCATCCAGCCAGCATTACCAGCTGACCCAACTGAGACCTCAGACATAGGAGCCAGAACCAACTGGCTGACTCCACCCCCACCCCAAACACACACACACTGAATGCAGTTGCCCAGGAGAAACTCACAGAACTGCCAGGGTAAGACACAGAACTGCAAGGAGGAAAAATGAATCAATGTTGTTTTAAACCACAATCAAGATGCAGCAATAGATAACAGACAGAAACTATTAAATCACTTTGCCAAATAAATACCTCAGGCCACCAGTTAGCGATCCCTTCTGTGTGAACTCCTTGTGGGCAGGAATTGTATCTTACTGATCTGGGTATCCCCAGTTTTTCTCATTGGCTTGTACTTCATTCTACCTAAGTCCTTTGTGAATAAACTAATGTGATGATATGATAAATTCCTACCACAGTCACAGCATCCTTGAGAATAGGACTTTGTCTTATCTGCCTTTTTAATTCTAAGAGAGATTGACATGCTTTTCCTGAAAGTTCTACAATCCTGCAGTAGCCAAAGTTTGCCAAAGAAACAGAACCCATAGAAAATAGAGATGGGAGGAAGGAGAGGGAGAAGGAGAGGAGAGGAGAGGAGAGGAGAGGAGAGGAGAGGAGAGGAGAGGAGAGGAGAGGGAGTAGGGATAGAGTCAGGGAGAAGGTGAGAGAGGGAGAAGGAGAGAGACTGACTTATGGAAATTGGCTCTCATGATTATGGAGGCCAAGGAGTCTCATAATCTGCCATCTGCAAGCTGACAAACAGAGAAACCAGTCAGGCTAAGTCAAAGACTGAAGAACTAGGAGCTCTGAAAACAGATGGATATCCTTAGCCCCAATACAGGTGGGGGGATTTCTATTTGGACCCCCAATAGATTAGATGCTACCCATTCACACTGATGAGAGACTTTCTTCACTCACTCTTTCAAATGCTAGTCTCTTCCAGAAACACACTTCTAGATGCACCCAGAAATAATGTTTTACCAGCTATCTTGGCATCCTTTGGCTCAATCAAGTTGACACATAGAACTAAGCCTCACAAATCCTCATAAAAAGGAAGTCTGTTCAATAAAGAATTAGTAGTCCAAAATGAATAACAAAATGCAGTTTGGGGGACTGAGCCACAGAGACTTTTGGTGACAGTGTGCTACAATTCGAGAGAAAAAGAGATCATCTTGAACAAATACACCTTTAACAATAAAGCGAGGAAACTTGATGCAGACAGGAAATGAAGAGTATCCCATACTACCCTACACTGAGGAACTCCAAAGCTGGACAAGACAATTAGCAGTAAATAATGGCATGCTAAGTTAAGAAGTATTAAAATTTTCAGGATGGAGAAAATATTTTTAAAAATGATGCAAAGTGAAAATGAAGCTTATCTTCTTCGTTTAGGAAACCTTTCGAGCTCCAACTCATCACTCACGTTAGAAGTAATAAAGTGGTACCTAGCTGAACCGAGGTGCTATGGTTTCATCACCATCACAGAGGGTGGAGGTTTGCCATGGCCTTGACCTTCTCTATTTCTGTGCCCCTTATCACCAGTGGAGACAGGGGACAAAAGAGGCTTCTTTCTGAGGCAAAGCAACATCCCAAAGAAAGAAAGGGAAAATACATGGTATCTAAATAGAAGCAGAATCGCAAGACATTTGATTAAAAGTCTAAAAGCTTATTCTCTGAACTTTCTGGCTACCTCATGTGAAGACTGAATGTTTCACTTTTAATCTGAAGTTGCTCATATACTAAGGAATTGGCTACAATGTCTTGGAAAAGATCACTGAACCTGGATTTAGGGTATAGACCTCGAAATCCTAGCTACAAGTAGACCAAGGTGATGAGTACTTGTTATCCCAGCACCTGAAAAAATCCCAGATGCATCATTGGTGAGTTGAATGTGACCCTAGATATTATTTAGCCTCAATCCCTTGTTTTCCTCATCGGAGGACCAACTTTCCCAGGATGGTTGAAAGAGGATTAAATGAGATTAGGTATAGATATAAACAGTTTGTGAAGGCTCCTGCTCTTAATACATCACGCTGAGACTCAGTTTCAATTTGCAGCAAACACAAGCCTTAAAACATACAAAGCACTTGTATATTACACATCACAACAATGGAAACTTTGTTTGTTTGTTTGTTTGTTTAGTCGCTTGCTTATTTGCTTAGCAGTGTCTGGAATTGAATTCAGGACCTTGCGCATGCTAGGCAAACACTCTACTACTGAGCTGTATCTCAGGCCCGCAATGGCTGTTTTTGTGATTCAATGCACAAGGAGATAGTCATTAACACTCTCTCTGCTCTTTAGGACCATTCCTTAAAAAACATAATTAATGGGCCAGGGATTTAGCTCAGCAGCATAAGCACTTGCCTGGCAAGCGTGAGGTCGTGAGTTTGATCCCCAGTACCACAAAAAGAAAAAAAAATTAACGATGCAAACATGATTATGAAGGGCCAAATGACCAATTTTTCTGAAAAGGAGGAAACAGTCAGAAAATGTAGAAGCGATATATAAAGTTCAAACAGAAACAGAACAATTCCTTTTCTGTTCTTTTTTTCAGATGATCCTCTCACTGCCCCTGCCTGACCACCCTTCAATCACCCGTTGCAACTGCCACGTGTCAGTCACCTTCCTAGCTCTTGTGGGTGAAAACCTCTAGGATGATCCAAGAAAAGGGGAGCACCCACCCCACAGCACCACCAACCAGGATAAGAGGTTGAGCCAGGTCCCAGTGAAAAGAGAGGGGTTTCCCCTAGATTCTCCAGCCTGGAAAAGCATCTGCCTGGCTGGAAGGAAAGAAACCAAGGAGAATTACTGTCTGCTGCAAACCCTCCATCCAAAGCAAATGCCTGTGATACACTCAAATGGATGCAGGGCCACACCTCTTCTAGACTTGGTCTTTGTACTGCAGACACAAGAATGTGTCTCCAAAAGTTACAGGTAAAAGGCTTTAAAGTGAATTCCTTTTCCTGCTATTGGAGCCTCAGGTTTTCTCCTTTGCTAGCTACTTCCTAAAATATAGAAGTATACTGATATTTTTCCACATTAAAAAAAAAGACCTAAGATCTCCACTTTTTTTTAAATGTAAGGTTAGGTTTTGGGTTTTTTTTTTTAATTGCTGATGTTGTTTGTTTTGCATGCTTCATTTTTTCTGCTTTATTTTTGTAGTACTTTGGATTGAACCCAGAACCTTCACACTGAGCTTACCCTCAGCCCTTTGTTTGTATTTTTTTATTTCGAGAAAGGATTTTGATCAGTCACTAAGTTACCCAGATTGGGCTTGAACTTGTGATCCTCCTGTCTCAGGCTTCCAGAGTGCTGGGTTTACAGGCAGGCACTACCACATCTGGCTTGGTTAGGGGTTTTATAGAATTTTCCCCAACTTGGATTTGCTTGGAATTTTCCCATGAACAGACTAACTTTATGGATGCATTTTGAGGTGAGTAACATGCAGGCGATGTACCCTTCTCACTGCAGTGTATGTCAGTGTGACTCACTGCTGGTGATGTTTGGTTAAGGTGGTGTTTGTGAAGTTTCTGTACTGTGAAGTACATACCATACTCTAGTTATTAGAAGCAAATCTCCATATTTAGAGCACACTCAAGGTGAGGGACATTAAGCTCCACCTCCTAGAGGAAGGAATATCAGATAATTTTGACCAGGTGATAAAATCGCCACAGTAATTAGTATATTTAGAAATAGATGCTTGAAGGCATTGTAGATATTGTTTTTCCTTTAAATTTTAGCTACTGATTTTAACATTTATTAATGGATCTTGCCTAAAGCAGTTATGATTATGATAACCTGATGGTAATATTTTAGTTCCTTTATTTCTTCTACATTTATTAGCTAGAATTCTTCTGCAAGGAAGTTCTGTCCCTTCTCTCTCATGTAGTTACTCAATTATGTGTTTATGGATTCATAAAGATGTATTCATAAATATGTATTTTATTCTTGGGGTTATAATTCAATATTATTATTTATTACTGTGCTCTAATTGCCTCCGCTTAGACCATTGGAACTCTTTCAAGTTGGCTCTTGTGTCCTTTTGATATGCTTCATCCCTACTTTTTCTTTTGTTAAAAAATTTCCTCACTTATTGGTACATTAAGTGCCAGTATTATATGTTCTCTGCCTGCCATTTTTTGTTACTATGAAATATCCTAAGTAGACTAAAGCCCAAGACCAGCTGCAGAGAAGAGGGGACACTGGTTCCACCTCTGGTTAGGAGTTGGTGGTAAAGCACACTTGAAAGAAGGAGAAATCGTCTTTCAGAACAGTCAGAGAGGCTTGGGTCCTGCAATCTCATCAGAGGACACTCCTGCTATGTCATCCTCTGTTGACTGGAGGGCCTCCTGGTACTGAACCCAACCTCTTAAATGTTCCACATCACCTCTACACTGTCAGACTGAGGACCAAGTCTCTAACACATGCTTAAACCATATCCAATCATAGCATTGCCCCAGCTCAGGAATGAACCAGTATTTGGAAAACAGTATTTGGAAATCAAGGGCTGGATGCTGTGTCCTTGTTACTGATGAAGTGTCACTTCCTTCCAGTCCTCTTAGCAAACGAGCTTAGCAAACACATGTATATTTACTTATGCATAGAAACACAACATATCTATATCATACTAATTTTTGTATCTAGTCATCACTGAATAAAACTGTAAACATTTAAGAACAAGACTTTGTGTGGACATAAGTTTTTGATTCACTGGGCAAGATACATCAAGAAGCCAAGGCTAACAGTATTGTACAATACGTCTGTGTTTAGTGTTATAAGAAATGGTTAAACTGGGCTGGGGGTTTAGCTCAGCAGCATAAGCACCTGCCTGGCAAACATGAGGTCATGAGTTTGATCCCGGTACAAAAAAAAAAAAACCAAAATGGTTAAACTATTGATACATCCTTTAAGCATGTTTTAATGTATAGAGTTTCTTTTTCATCTCCTTACTTCTTCTTATTTTTAAAAATGAGACTTTTTAATGGAAAGAAACCGGGCTATTTGTTCAATAAAGAACACTACATTTGAGTCTGGTTGGAGCAAGATGGCAGAATAAAAGCCTCTGAGGGACTCTGCAGGTGAAAGAATGTGGGGCAACAAAGGAAAGACGAGAATCCTGGACAGCTGAGCATGGTGCTGCACACCTGCAATCTCCACACTGAGGGAGGCTGAGCCAGAAAGATCACATGTTCAAGTCCTGCCTGTGTAACTTAGTGAGATCCTACCACAAAACTTAAAAGAAAAAATCAAAAGGTCTAAGGAAATAGTTCAATGATAGAGCACCCCTAGGCTCTGATTCCCAGTACTGAAAAATAATTCACTGAGAGAAAGTAAGGGAAAAACTCGGAGAACCAACAAAGAAGTATCAGACAAATGTAAGCTGCCAGAGAAATCAGAAAAGCAATGCAGGGAAAAGTGGCGAGCAAGTTGCAGTGGTGCCATCCCAGCCCGAGGAGGGGAGCCAGGCTCTGCAAGTCTGAGATAAATTCCCTGAGAGCGCGGTAAACTCCAATAGGCACAAACTAGTGGTCCTTACCACAGAAGAAACGACAGTTCATGAAGACATTAAATGCAGTTCAGAGATTTGGTCTGAGAGAGCACCATCATTTTGAATAGTTGAATAATCATAATTCCTCCATATTGATGTACCATAACTTATTTAACCACTCCTCAATGTCCAAAAGTGACACTAAAAATGTTTCTAGGAACCAATTTTCTTTTTAAAAGCTCTTCTTTGGGAGTTTCAATTTCCTCACGTTTCCATCACCTGTCTGATTTTGTTCTTATTTGCCACTGGACTACCCTCACCAAAGTCCAAAATGACTGTCTCTACATCTGCCTCCTCCCCAATATGCTCCATTCCCTTGCTTCTCACAACCCATGCTTTCCCAGTTTTTTTCCTACCTCTCCAGATGATCTGTCCTCTTTGGCAGCACCTACTTTCTCTGGCCATCTCTTAAATACATCTCTTGCTCAGGGCAGTGCCCTGAACTCTCTCCTCACCCCCTGGGTGATCTCCAGTGATCTACATATTCAACTGCTTTCTCTCCATGTGTGGTGTCTGTGGCTCTCTCCTGAGTGTCAGGTCCTGATGTCCTGACAGTGATAAAAATGTCTCCTATTAACTACAATTTATTTACTTAATCATTCGACACTCGCATATATGTAAATTAGCTGCAGGATTGCTAACCTGCAACAGGTTCACGACAACCCAAATGCAACCCGTCTTCCATGTGAACAAATAATTCCATCTCACACCCCACACGAACCTCTCTGTTTTACATCTGTTCTTCTCCCCTCCTGCTATACTTTTTATCACTGTGACTGATACTGCCTCCCTCTACCTGCCCATGTGTTACCCAAACTAGAAACATGGACACCATCATGTCCCCTACATGTCCTTTCCCTCCCACAGTCTACCATGAAATCTAAACTCATCTTTCAATACTTTCCACCTCTCCTCATGCTAGAGAGAGAGAGAGAGAGAGAGAGAGAGAGAGAGAGAGTTCCTATCTACTTAATTTTGTCAATTCCAAAGCTTTGGGGTACTGTACATGCTATCTTTCTGCCTGAAACACTCTTTCCTCACCTCCATTCTCTCTTTGCTTGATTTGCTCCATATGTCATTTATTCCTAGAAATCATCACTGACTGTCCCCCATACCTAGGTCAGGAGCCTCTGTTTCCATGGTAAAGTAAATTCCTTCATACCGGAGACCCTTTCCACAGAGCCAATTATCAGGCCCAGTCTGCTGCCCAGAGTTGCAGGGCACAGTGATAAAGATAAAGAGCACAAGACAAGAGTTGCAAGGCAACAGGGCTCTGGGAAGATCAGTGTTCTCTGGGAACCTAGACCAAGAATCTCCAAGTGCCCACCATTTTACTACCAGTGCAGGGAGAAAGGTACAATGCTTTTCCTGGAACAGCACAAAAGTAGTGGTTGTATGGGCAACTTTCACATCATGAAGGAAATGATTCATCCCCACACGTGGGTACTAGTTTTCCCAGGATTGTCCTCAGCAGACTTCATACTGCTCAGTGATCTTCACAGCCTCATTGACCATCAAGATCTCAGTGGTGCCAAATAGAGAGAGCAGGATTCCACATTCCAAAACTGCCCACAAGGCAGGTCAAGGAAGGCCTCGGACAGATACTATGTCAATTTCTAATTTGTGATCCCCAACACTTCTTAGCATTTATCATTCTATTGTCATAATCCTTGCTTACTTCTCTAAATCCCTGTAAAGCAGCACTTCCCAAATTATCTCAAGCAGCTGTTGAGTGAGGTGTCACTAGAATGTGAGCTCCGTGAGAAATATGTTGGGTTCATAGCTGTATCTTCAGTATGTAGAACAGTGGCTGGCATATAAAACATACAAGTTACTATTGGCTGAATGAATGAATATCCGTAGCATTAAGCTTCTAAGATTGTCCTGTGTTACCCTCAACTACTAGTGCTCCCACACTGAATCAGGGCTGGTATGTGTGACCAACAGGGTGTGGTGGAGGTGGCTATGTAACTTCCAAGTCTAGGTTATAAAGTTTCCACTGTGGCTCTTTGGAGTGCTCATGTCGGGGAAGCCAACTGCTTTGTCATGAAGATACCCCAGCAGCCCCGTGGAGAGTCCAGGAGATGAAGAACTGAACTCTCCTGCCAAAAACCCACACCAACTTGGCAGCCATGTGAATAAACCACTGGAAAATGGATCCACCAAGACCTCTAGATGACTGAGACATTATGAAAGACTCCAAACTAAAGCTGCTCAGCCAAGCCACACCCAAATTTCTGACCCCAGAAACTAAGTGATAACTTGTTGTTTTAAGCTACTAAGTCTTGGGGCAATATGTTACTATATTATGTTTCAATAGTTAGTAAACTATTGTCTTACAAAAAGGAACTGCACAATTAAGTAAATTGGGGAAACACTGGCTTAAGCAGTCATTTAGCAATAATTAAACAAGAATTTATTTACTGGTTTCGAATATATGAGTGTTCTCTGAAAATCCCCATCTTCTTTAATGGTTCACCCTTTTTTCACCCTGTTAATTCCAGTTTGGAAATGTAGTTTGGAAAAGTAAATCTACAGTCAACCAACATCCCAAAGAAAATAACACCAATAGTATCCAAAAACAGCAGGAGAGGCAGGATATCCTAAGGAGCTGGTCTCAAATTTCCTACTCTTCCCTCCTCCCAAGTCACCTTTCCCTTGGAACTCCCATAAGTCAAGGCTACATCCACCATGCTGGGATCAAAGACAGTGCTCTCTCTTTTACCATGAACCCAAACATAGGCATCTTTACCTAACTGACACGGAATGATTGATAACACTCTGTAAGACATTCACTACAACAGATTTTGTTGGGTCCCAAGAGTCGTGTTCAAGTCCTAATGCTCGATACCTGTAAATATGACCTTATTTGGAAACAGAACCCTTGGAGATCCATTCATGTTAGGATGAAGTCATGCTAGACTACGGCCTCAAGTCCAGTGAGTAAAGAGAAGAGATGTAGATGCAGAGACACAAAGACGACACAGGGAAGAGTGCCATGTGATACCAGAGATTTAGTTGATGCTTTTACAAACCAGATAATACAAAGGTTTGCCAGCAATCAATCAGAAGCTAAGAGACAAATGTGGAACTGATTCTCTCGAAGAATCTCCAGGAGAAACCCACTCTACCAACAGCTTGGTTTCATACTTCTCATGCCCTGCACTGAGACAATAATTTGTTTGTTTAATCTACCCATGTATGGTGCTTTGACAGAGCAGCAGAAAGTGAAGACATTCAGAAAGGATTGAAAGTAATAGCCCCATGGAACATAAAAGTGAATTGCCTCCCAGTCACAGAACAGTCACCTTGCCCAACCTTAGTCCCTAGCTTCCTTCCTCGCACTGGTACAGACCGTTTGGAGGCACTCAGGAGTAACTAGATTCCTCAGATGCAAGCCTGAGAGAGAACATAGAGAGACACTCCTTCATCTCTGCCCAAAGACTGAGTAACAAACCTACATTCTTAGCCATGGGCGCTCTTTATCTCAGGATACTGACTTTTGGGGATATCTAGTTATTTCAAAGCACATCTTGGGCTGGGGATTTAGCTCAGCGCCATAAACTCCTGCCTGGCAAGTACAAGCTTGTGAGTTCGATTCCCGGTACAAAAAAAAAAAGCACATCTTGTTCTTTACTATTGAACAAGTTAACTTAAAACACAGTAATCTCCCATCACTATACAGAAGCAGCAGGAAAGGGCATAATAAGTGCCCCTTCTCTGAGATTTCAAAGTTCCCAGTACTGCCCTGACATTACATGTCATTCTAGAAGTGTCTATTAAATTTTAATCTCCAACGGTTAAAGAATTATGTTTGTCTCATCCACTACTCTGTCCCCAGCACCTATCACAGAAGTTAATGTGTAACAATAGCTCATTAAACATTGACAGATGAGGCATCTAAGACCCAGTTAAGTCTGGTGACATATTGAGGATCGCACATATGGTTGATGATCAAGCTCCCCACCATCTTAGAGGCCCAGAGTTGCAACCAGAGGAGATTCAATAAGTCCCACAATAGCTGTAGGTTTGGTGAGCATTCAGGCTCCAGACCATGGCTGATACCATCCTTAGGCTATATTCAGGTGAGGAATATGTGTGCTCTTCCGATCCCCCAATTTCACTTTTCCAGTAACCCTCCACAGATGGAATCCCAGATAAGATTCAGAGAAGGGAGCAGAGAAGTTATTTAAGAGTCTGACACTTAATTGAAAGATTAGTTTTTAAACTTTCCTGTGCTTTAATACAAAGATACCTGAGCTCCACCCATCTGGAATCTAACTGAGGGTTGGGTAGATAGCTCAGTGGCACACAGGTGCCTACTTAGTAAGCACAAGTCCTGAGTTTGATACTGAGTACAAAAAAAAAATCTGAGATCAGAAATCACCTAAGAGTCTACATTAAAAGTGAAAAAAGTGAAAAACAAATCCCCCCACATCTCCCCAGTAATTCAAGTACAAATAACCCTTGGACCACACTTTGGAGCAACCCTGGCCAAGAGAGCTCTGATTTCAGGTGAAGACCTACCCTCCTCTCTCTTCAACTAAAGTATCAGGAAGAGGTTCCCAGGAGGAGACAGTGATTCTAGAGTTGCCAGAATGACAACGTGCAAAAGCCCTGGAGGCCAGCTCACATCTGATAAACTGAGGCAACAGGCCTGTACAGTGTGGGCCTAGAGGGCAGATCAAGACCCTGGCAGAGGAGTCCCAAGGAAGCAGATGTGGGCACAATGTGAGTAAACATTTTATGCCAGATCTACTGCACCATTCCCAGCTTAAGACCTAAGGTCTAATAGGACAACTCCCAACACCCCACATTCCCTAATAAGCTAGAACACCTTCACAATCGAGCCCTGCTTCCCTCTCCAGGCATTCCTTACAGCACACATGCGCGCGCACACACACACACACACACACACACACTCCCAGAATTTAACCAGCCTCCCCTACCCCAGGCTGAGCCTCTCTTCATTCTTCAGAGCCTCGAGATCTGTGTGACCCTTGAGACCTGTCAGCCTTCCCCACGTGCCTCAACCTCCAGGACTTTGCCTGTTCTGGTCACTCTGCCTGGCTTGCCTTCTCTCTAGTCTTAGCCTAATCAACTCCTACTCATTCTTCAGGTCACAATCTGGAAGTCGCTTAAACCTCCCCTACAGCTGGATGAAGTGCTGCTGTACACCCTGTGGGAAAATGGTTCACTGCCATTTCCCTTCAAGAATGGATAGTATTCTCTGCACAGGAAATACTTACTGAGTTGAATTGTTGAACTATAATGAGCTTACTGTAGCCCCATGAGGCCAAGAAGGATCTGGGGATTAGTAGCTTCTTAGAGTTTGACAATAGATGAATAGCAGTGCCCTAGCAAAAAAACTAAATGGTCCCCCATTGTGACAACTTTTCATTCTCATGGAGACTGATCCACCTTGTCAGAAATCTTGAGGGTGTAGATAAAGAATGCTAGATGTGACACACAGGCCCTCTGACATGAAGATGATGTGGCAAAGACTCCAATCAAAAGCAGGGATCTTTGAAAAGGTACCAGGACCTAGTGAGCTGATCACTTGATGTCATTTTGCTTTGCAACAGTTTGTCAGTGAATTAAAGGAATTTTATTATATGACAGCCACAAGACAGGGGATCACTCTTGTCCTCCAATCCACAGCCAGCTTCTGTCACACTCACCTGTGTGCCCCCAGGAACTTGACAGGACTGTTTCAATCACTGGGCATAGAGAAGCTCCAGCTGCCTTGCAGTGAGGCGATCTCCCTAGTACTGACTCTCTGAAAATCTCTTGGTCACAATCCCCTGCAGTGGAGCTAGGCAGTCAAATTGGTAGTGCCCAATGCCTGCTGTCTGGGCCAGGCTCTAGGTGAGCAGGACAGATGCACTGACTTTCCCCAGTTCACTGGAACTGGATCACCAGCCATCAAGACACAAGACAGAGCAGCTTTCCAGCCTGGTCCATTCAACAGTTACATGTGTACCAGCTGCCTAGACTCCAGCAGGAGTGTATCCACAGGACAAGTCAGGAACCCTTAAGATGCCCTGAATCTCAGAGCTGCTGGGGTGGATCTGGCTTCCTATAGGCACCCTTGCACAGATCTTTCCAGGATGTCTTCAGTCTCTCAGGATAGGAGATGAGAGTGTGCACAGATCCTCACCAGCTCTTCATCATCCCCTCCCTCACTTCCAGGAATGAGCCTCAGGGCCTGCGACTCCTGTGTAAGGTGTGCAAATGCAAGTATACAGCTGGGGGCAGGAGGCCAGGGGTGCACCATTCATCTGCTGCTGATTATGTGTGATCCTGAACAAACCCTTGTCCCTCTCTGAACCCAGATTTCTCTTCTGTAAATGACAGTAACTAGACCAGTGTTTCCTCACCTTAATGATGAATCAGATTCATTTGAGGCGGAAGCAAAACAAAGAAACAAAAAAAAAATAAAATAAAATAAAATAAAGATTCCCAAGCTCCATCCCAAAGCTGCTAAAGGAACCTGAACCCCCAGAGAATAGAGATGGACTATTCAAGTCCTGGCTCCCATTTATGGCCCTTCTGTCAAGAACCGGCCTTCATGCTCCCCAGTCCTGCTCAACCAAGAAGCTCTGGGGAAACTGAGGCCTACAGAGTTCCCAGACCCATTTATCTCTTTCCAACTTCCCAGCCACCTTGACCCTGGAGTAAGCTGTACCACCCCTCTCTTCAAAGAGCTCTGCAGCCAGAAGTACTAGTCAGTGACCAGTTTATTACCCATCAAATCATCCCCAGCCTTGCAGCACCATAGCCAGAGCACAGTCTGGACACTGTCTTCACCCTGCTCAGTTCTGACACTTGGCCTCGGTCTCCATCCCCATCCCCTCTCCTCCATGCTCTCCCTCCCCTGGCCCTTCAAAGCAGCACCAGGCCTTGGGCCAATACCTCAGCTGAGGGAGAAAGGGGAGACAGGAAGACAGGCAGAAGCTGAGGAAAGAGAGATCAGAGTGGCCCCAAGCTTCTGGAGCTTGCACCCCAAGAAGGAGCCCAAGTGTACAGGGTTGAGGCCAGGGCTGAGTTTGCCAGGCAGCAGTTCAGGCAGGAGGCTCTTCTCCAGGAGGTGCAGGAAAGCCGCTCAGGTCTCGGACAATGATCTCACTCACTGTAAAGGAGGAGCAGTTGAAAGACTGGGCTAGGAGCAGGTGCCCTCCTTTCCCAGAGACCCCCAATTTATTCCAGGCAGGACTTGGTCTAGGACATCTCTAGGCTTCTCTTCCACTAGGCCTCAGTTTTCCCAGAATGCCTTGACACCTGCTCCTAACCAAACCTTGCCCAGCTCCATCCATGTGGGCTCCCAGGCCCCCATCCCAGCCTGTTCCTCCTGGCTTGGCCTGCAATGTCAGGGCCATCAAGATCAGATGGGTCAAATGTGGGTGTGGCCACTGAGAGAAAGAAGAGGCAAAACAGGAAGGCTTCTCATCGTCACTGCTGACCACAGTCACCATGCTGAGAGGACACTAAAGCAAGGGAAATTGTGCAAGACTGCGACCTCCGCAAGCCACCGGCCCTCTCTAAAACTCAGTGCCTGGATCTGTAAATTCAGAGAAAGCTGTAAATTCAGAGAAAGTACTTCTAGCTCTGAGAATTTGTGATCTGAGCAGAGGGCAGAGGCAGGAGAAAGGCTGGGGCAGGTATCCCATGCAGCCTTCCAAATTAAGTTAACTAAACTCAGGTGGCCACATGCACCAGGACACTCCAAAAGGCCCTGAGAGACCAAGGATGCCCAGTCTCTGAGAAGCCAAGCTCTAGCTCTTAGCAAGCATGCAGACCATTCTCTCACACCCATTGACACACACAACCCCAGTTCACACCCACCTTCTTCCAGCGTGATACCCTGGATAGGGACACTGTCTCGGAAGCTGCTGCTGTAGCCACCCCTGGATTTCTCCTGCTCCGGGGTCCCCTCCCCAGGGCCATAGCCAGGCCCTACCTCATTGTATCCCTCAGCAGGTAAGGGAGGAGCGCTACTCTGGGAAGAGAAGGGGCCTTCGGGTGGTGGGGATGATGGTAGTGGAGACCGAAAGGGGGCAGGAGGCGGGAATGGAAGCCCTAGTGGGAAGGAGGAGCCCCGTCCTCCATACAGGTCACTAGGGAACGGGCGGGGAAGGAAGGAGACTGAAGGCGGGTGGGCACAACCTGTGGTATCCCCAGTTTCAGGGAACATACGCAGGCCTGGTCTGTAGGATGTTGGGGCCCCCGACTGGGGATACAGAGGGGGTGTGCCATAGCCAAAGCCTTCTGACAGGTAAGGAGTTTCATAAGCAGGGTCTTCATGGGGATAGGCGGGGTAGGGGGGCCTGGGTGGTGAGAAGTCCATGTCAGCGCCAGAGGGGGGGCCTGATGCTGGAGGGAAGCCCCGGAGAGATGAGTCAGGTAGGGGCTCCTCCTTGAAGATCACTGGAAGGATGGGGGAAGCAGAAAGACATGTTGGTGAGAGGCTCACAATGTTCCCACTGCATATTTTCCAACCACCTTTCCCTACCCAGGGTTCCCGTGCCCCTCACAACGGTGCAGTGCATCCCTCTGCCCTGCCTCCACTCCCCATTCTCCACCCTGCCACAGGCAGTCCTAGGCGCACCAGGCAGGAACTTGAAACTCTGCGTCGGACTGCGCTTTCTTCGCCCATTGGAAACATAAAAGTAGACCTGGACTGGCCGGGACACTCGCTTGTTGCTGTACTCAGGGACAGTCAGGGTCAGTGTCACCTGGAGACAAGCAAAGGGTGAGGTAGGGAGCCTTCAGGGAGTGGAAGTCAACCCAAACCTTCCCAAGACCCACATTCAATCTCCCAGCTTTCTCCATTCACTAATGAGTATAGTTCCTCAGTGAAATGAACATGCTTCCGGAGTAGCCAGGCTCCTCCAGAAAGGAGCATAGCTCTGGAATTCACTCCCATGGGCAAAGGGAGCTGCTAGAGAATTTCCTGACTTCTCTCACCCTCTGCCTACCAGATTAGATACCCCAATGTCACTGGTACCTCATTGCTCTGCAACCGGTTCACTGTGGCCTCCTCCTCCCATTGCAGCTTTCCATCTGTACAGGGGACAGAGTGCTAGAGCTTAACTCCAGGATCCCTGCCCCCTTCCCCTGGTCCCCTGTGATTTCCCTTCCTGCTGGAGCAATGATGCTTCAAAATATCTGAAGGAAGTCTAGCACACAGGGTCTACTGGGTGTTCACTCAATGCAGTAGAAGAGACAAGGCTTTGAACTGTCCCTGAAGCATAGGGAAGCAATCTAAAACTAAAGTAAATGGTAAGGCCCACCAAGGGACTAGAGGGAATTAGTGACAGAAGTAACTCTGAAACCCTTCCACCCTCCTCCAAATATCCCCTCCATGATGAGGCTGAGAGGAAAGCTCTGGGTGGGAAAATATTTTAGCTTGAAAAAAAAAATGCAGTGAAGCCCCCAGGTCCCATGATCCAGAATTGCTGGTGACTCTCTGACATGGCCCTGTATCCAAATGTGGGTCTAGGGGCTGGGCTTCTGGTGAGCAAAGCTGAGGGAGGCAAAAGGCCTCAGGGTGGTGGCTGCAGCAGAAACCCTCAATCTTGCCTTCCTCCACCCCAATAGCTCCATCGTGGGACCTCACAGACACTCATAATCATATGCACCATAATTCAGAGGGGCCCCAGAGAAGCTGTGAAGGTGTGAGTCATATCTTCCTTCATATACCTTTTTTACATGGGGCAAATTTATCTTAAGGCTGACTCCTCTTTAATAAACAAGATACAAACTTCTTGTATTTGTTCAGCATTCTCACCATTTTAGATTATTGTCACACCCATCTCCCCACTGGAAGCAGACAATACCAATCTGCTCCATTTACAGATAAGGAAACTGTGGCTCATCTCACTGGTTTAGTCACAGTGCCAGAGACCTTCCACCTGCCATTCCCACTATCTTCCTGCCCACACTCTCAGGCCCAGGTAGGTACTCACCAGGGCCCCTTTCAATGAACACCACTTTGGAGTCTGGCAGGAAGTTGGAGCCGGTCAGTACTAATTCTTCACCTCCCCTCACAGAGCAGGCACTGGGACTGTAGGCCTCCACCTGTGGCAGCTCCTGGGCTGAGCGCTGGGCTGCAGAGCAGTGCAAAGAAGAGGCTGGGCTGGGCTGAGCATGGAGGAAACTGCCTCCTCTGCCCAGCCCCTTTGGAACAACTGTCACTGGCCCTGGGCGAGCTCACTTGAGTGACAGATATACAAGTAAACCAATAATATCCACAAGTTCACACAGACCATGTGAGGGACCATTCCTAGTGCAAAAAGAGTGAACAAGATAGGCCAAGGAGTTACCCAAACAGGTGCACAGGCCACCCAGGGCAGATAGGGCACATGGTCACTCGACCAGCCCAGAGAGACTGGAGCAGACACACACTAGATCCCCACCCTCACTACTCCCTGGCATCCATGGTAGAAATGAGTGCTGAGTACTCTAGTGCTATCTGGAGCAGACAGGGCACAGGACACTGGTGCAGAGGAAACGGGTGACAAATACACAGACAAGAGAGTTGTAAGAGACAGAGAGGTGTCCAAGGCCTCTTTGCTCACAGCACTCAATGGGCACTGATGCTGCCTGCACAGAGACGACCTTCCCAGCGCCCTGTGGTACATGCACCCGGAACACCAGCCGAACACGCGTGTTTTTCCGCCCAATGTCTGTCTCGCCCTTTCGCAGTTCAATGTCTGAATTCCGAAGCTTCAGGATTCCAGCACAGTCAATGCTGAGGACAAAAAATAGATGGAAGGTCTCCTAGCTGAATCTGGAATAGTGGGACATCCCCGAAGAGGGAAGCCCTACTCTCCACCCAAAGTCCTGAGACATTCTAAGGGTACCTGAGAGGACTATTTTCTAATCCAGAGATGGCCTTACAAGGTATTCCCCAGGCCCCAAAAATCTTTTCTAGGTGGTGAGAAGGCTGGAAACCAGCTCCTGAGGGTGATGTCTAACTCGTCTGGGAAGAGGAAGAAGTGGGCCTCACTGGTCCTTACTTGGGTAGACTGGAGGGGATGGGGTAAGAATGACACTTACTTGGCAGCCATATTGTTCTCAGGGAGTAGGGTCATCTCCAACACTTTGGTACCACTAACAACAGCTTCATAGCTGGCCGTAGCCACCATCTTGCCCGTGATACGGTGCACTTGATAGAAGGCATGAGGCCGCAGGTTTCTCTCATCTGCTGTGCCGATGAACATCTGCAGAGTCAGTGGCTTCTCACTGTAGCCTAAGAGCTGGCAGAGAAAGACAGAGGTCACCTAATTGAAAGCCCCAATGTCTCTTCCTTCATCCATTCCTGGATTTTCAGTCCACCAGGAGGCAGGGATGGTGAAAGATAAAGGACATCCTGAAAGGGATTCCCTGGGGGAACTGGGTACCAGTCGTGGAGAAAACGTGGCCTGGAGTTCATGGTGTTATTCTTGGAATAAAGCCCAAACTTGCCTGGGCAAAGAAGAACTTCCAAGAGAGACAGCCCAACTCAATATAGAGAAAACCTAACTCCCAGTGACCTTTGGCCTCAGTTGAAACCCTCCCCCACATCTGGCAGGCCACCATTTTCCAGAGTAGACGTGAGGCTGGTGTCCCATGGGATGAGTCCAGTGGGGGTGGGAGGACAGAAGAGCAGAAAGTATATCCGGGTCCTTGATGTTCACCCCTCCTCTCCCAACTCCAGTCCTTCCCCCAGGCTGCCTGCACCGTCAGAGCTGAGAGGGAGTGTGGGAAAGGGCAGTGCCATGGGTCCCTGTACAGCTAGCGCCTGTCTGCAAGGATCTGGGATGGGAGGGGAGAGAGGACATCAATTGCCCTCTACCCCTTACCTTGACTACTGGGTGGCCACCAGGAGCAGCTTTGACAGCTCCTCTGCTGCCCTCTGTCTCATAGTGAGCCCGGTGGTGGGCTCTAGGCTGCACCTCAATCCTCAGCTCCAGCTGCTCATACTGGCTAGGCAGAGGCCAATCCAGAGGGGGTAGGGCAGAGGTCCTGGGTAGGAGAGAAGAGCACAGATCATCTACAGCCCCATCCCAGTCAGGACCAAGCCGAGTCTGTGAGAGAAGAGGGGTGTAAGGGAAGAGAATGGGGGAAAAGAGAAAATCAATGCAGCAGTCAAGTCCAAAAGCCCCGAGGCAGGGGCAGGGGGAGATAAAGGGACAGAGCCCCCTTGAGATGAGGATGTGAAGATAACAACACCCCGAGATGCCCTTTGTTCCCAGCTCTCAGTACGGGGTTTGGGGATGGGAAGGAAGGTCAAACCCATGCTAATGCTCAGACCTGGACAGGCAGAATAACGCAGTGCCACTTCAGACCAGAAAAGCCATTATATGTAAACCCGTAAACCCGTTGTTTTACAAATAAAGAAGCTGGGACCAGCAGCCACTGGCAGGATCTAGAACTGATTACTTTCTACTCCCAGGCCAGCTCTGTTTCCACTAGCTGAGGCTGGGCAGGTAACGTTCCAGGGAGCTAACATGTCTCACACAGGGTGACTTTTCCTATGTTTTGCTCCCAGATACCCTAGGCCAACAGATTTTAACTGGTAATTAACCTTCCCCAGGTGCTATTTGGCAATATCTGTAGATATTTTTTAATATCATAACTAGTGGAGTGGGTGTTACTAGTGTCTAATAGTAGAGGACAGGGAGGCTGCTAAACCATGCTACAATGCCCAGCTCAGCCCCACAGAACAAATTACCCAGCTAAAGATATCAGTAGTGTTGAGACTGTGAGAGCCTGTCCTATGGGAATCCTAGAGAATCCTGTGTTCCCTCCTCTTGAAACACTTCCTGCATGAAATCAGCTCAGACTAGATTTAAGGGGATTTTTTGGTTTGGTTTTTGACCCAGTCTCACAATGTAATTTAGGTTGGCCTTGACCTCACTCAGTCCTGGGTGGCCTCAACTTGCGGCAATCCTCCTGCCTCAGCCTCTCAAGTCCTGGGACTACAGGTATGTGCCACCAAGCCAGGCAGGGTTGAAGATTATTGAAATAGGCAGTGTTCTTTGAGAGTTCAAGGGATAGAACTGCAAGTTTGCAAATATATGCTTTTTTTTTTCAAATTAGCAGTTAGACTTTCAAATCAGTAGGTCAGGCTCTAGAAATTAAGACTTAGACAAGGGAGACTTCCTGTAAGATAATAGGCTAGCACTTTTCTAAAGGGCCAGAGGGAAACACTGAAATCCAGCCCAAATTCTGCACTCAGTCACAAGGCTGTTCTGGGGGTCTGGGAGACCCTAGAGGGACTTTGCCTTTACCTAACTGATCCTTCTAGAACAGTGTGGAGGAGAAAGTTTTTCTAATTGGCCCACACAGGGAGCTATTGCCCTTCTGTAAATTGTCATTCTGAAGAGGTGCATTTTTACCTAATTCTTTTAAAAATGAGGTAAGCAGCAGGAGGTCCTTCCCCTAGTTCTCTTTTGACATGTGGAAGGCACCAGGCTCTAGGATCTCTCCTAAAACTGGTCCTTAACCCTCCTGCTGCCCCAGGCAATAGGAAGAGCTGTGCTGCTCAATGCAACCCTCACCTGAAGATGGGACTGTGTCCCCCAATCCGAGCCTTGGACCAAGCAAGGGGAGACGGCACTGCCAGGTAGTCCATGCTGGCCACCTCCTTCCGGGGACCCCCAGGAGGAGCCACAGCCTCCTCTGCTCCCAAAGGCAGCTTCCCATTGCACGGGGCAGTCTCCTCAGATCGAGGCAGGGCCACCGCCTGCTCGCTTGAAGTTCGCCGGGTCTTCTGGGGAATGCTCTCAGCTGGTGGGGCCCCCACATAGTCAAAGGGGCCTGGGGAGCCAGGGTCCCGGGCCAGAGGTAATGGGGGTGGTGGAGGTGGCTCAGGTCCCTCTTCCCCCAGGCTGCCTCGGCGGGACAGGGCAGGAGAAGCTGAAGATGGGGTTCCAGAACTGGAATAGCGCCGCTTTCCACAAGGAGAGGCAGGCCGAGGAGAGGCTGGGGTGGGCCCAGGAGCGCTGAGGAGTAGCCAGCTATCCTCCGGCCCTCGGCCTCCAGGGCTTGGGCCATATAGGCTCCAGGGATCCTCCGGAGTCCATGGCCTAGGGGAAGCCCGGGGTGAGGGCAGTGGGGAGCCCAGGCCAAAGCGGGAGGCTGCTTCATTCAGCTCAGATTCCACCTCATCACAGGCTGCATACAGGGCTGCCTCATCGGAGGCATCCGAAAAGAAGCTCCAGGAGGACAGGCTGCTGCTGCCAGGGCTGGGGCTGAAGAAGGCCCCCCCACCCTGGGCCCCAGCCTCTCGGTAGCCCCCAAAGCCTTCTGGTGCGGGGTAATCTCTGGGAGAGCCATCGCCCCAGGCATCAGGGTTGTCCTCTAGCGGGGCCGGCGGGTCAGGCGTGGGAGAGATGGAGGTGATGCGGATGCTGGGACATTCAAGAACACGGCCACCACAAGCACCCCCAGGACCCCCTCCTGTTCCCCCCAGCCTCACCGACCGGGCAGGCTGGCTCTCCCAGGTGCCAGGTGAGGGGGCTGGGCGGGGTGGTGGTGAGTGCATGCCAGGTCGAGGGGGTGGAGGCCTGGGAATGCCAATAGGGGCAGCTCCATAGGGAGGGGGCTCCCCCAGGGCCAAGCGGCAGCAGGGCGGGGCATCCTCTGAGTCCAGTTCTGTCAATGGGAGGGGAGGAGGAGATGGAGAGAGAAGCAGGTGAGACATCTAGGTTCCTGCAGTGACCAGCCCCCAACCCTGCTATGCTCCCCCTCCTCAGCTAGGAGGGGTCTCTGAAGAGCCACAAAACAAACAAAGTTGGAAGTCAAGATGGAAAAGATAGGTGCAGGCGTGCCAGGTTTTTCCCGCTGGAGAACCTCACATTCTGATCCCCGGGCTCTGGGAGCCAGGGTACCAGAGGGGGCGGGTCTTTAGGTGAGGGAGGTGGGTTGAGAGAGGCTGAAGCCGGGCCTGGGGGTGTGTTTAGCAAGACTCTGGGCTGGGCTGGGGGCGACTCACACATGAACCCAATTAGCAGCGGTTCCCAAACCCCCAAACGGAGCTGGCAGAAGCCCCAGTTGCCATCGCAACGGTGCCCTAAGTGGGGGGGTTGCTACGGTAGTGGTGACGGGAGGAGGTGGCTCCGCCCTCGCTCCCCCCCAATCTGGGACGGGGCTGCAGCCGAAGGGGTGAAGCGTGCCGGGGAGGGGGGAGCAGCGGGCAGCGCGGATTTCGTGCGAGCTGCGGCCGCCGCCCCCGGCTCGGTCCCCGCCATCTGCCTCTCATTGCGGCCAGACGGGGGAGGGGGAGGGGCGCCCCGGCGCGGCCCGAGAGCGCCCCCCGCCCCGGGTGTCCCGTCTGCGGGACCAGGGCTCGGCCCGCGACCCGCAAGCCCCGAAGTCAAGCCTCCCCAGCCCCCGGCTGCGCCCCCGACTCTTGGGACCGCCCCCCCATCCCAGTGACAGTCGGCCCAGCCGAGAGGCGGCGCACAGCCAACGGCACCCCCACCCCCGCCCCAGGCCAGACCTAAAAAGGAGAAAGTGGTGCTCTGGCCCCCAGCCTCACTTCCACAGACCAGCCAGCCCCCCACTCCTCCCAACTTCTGACTCCCTTAGCCCCCACCCCGGCCTGGCTGCCCTACGTTCTTCAGGCTCCGGACGCGGACCCTCCACTCACTACCCAGACCCTTCCCAGCCCCGCACTAACCTTCCCCCGAGCCCCCCGCGCCCAGCGGGGGGGCCTCCTTTTCCTCCCCGAACACCAGCTTAAATTCCAGCTCCTCATCCTCGCAGCTTGCTGCCCCCATGGATCCGGCCAGAGCCCCCAGGTCACAGGCCGGGCGGGAGGGGGTGCTCTGGAGGCTGCTGTATCTTCTCAAGAGAGACTCCCTCCCTCCCTGTCTCCGAGACGCCCCCTCCTCGTCGCTGTCGCCTCCCTCCGGACGCCCCCTCGTAATTATAGAAACTTTTCCAAACTTTTTCCCCCAAACTTCTTCAAAGTGGCCCCCCCCCGCCTCTCCCTGATTGGCTGCCTGGGATGCTCCGGCCCCTCCT